>JAQZBX010051273.1:0-19444 GCA_029593785.1 Cabassous unicinctus | reverse complement strand
TTTGTGTGCTTTATCTCCTTCATTTAAACTTGTCATTGTTATTTCATTTTCCTATTGGTTGTGTTCGACTATTGTGAAGGCTTCATCTTTGAGGAGGCTTTGGATTGCAATGGGTTAGAGCTGGGGCAGGGGAGGATTGTTGGTGTGGGGTGTTGGGGATGGAGGGTGCATGGGGGGGTTCGTCTGAGCACAGATTTAAGTTATGTGAAGTTGTTCGAATGTTCATCGGGCATTCTCGCAATGGGTGGAGAATCATTCAATAGATGAGAGAGTGCTAGGTTCCATCTGGGAGAGCTCTGCTACATTCTCTAGGGGAGCAACAGCAGGCCCTAGGTGTGAGGGCCTTGACTGGCGAGGGAGGATGATCCACTGATGGGCCCTTTATATTGATGACTAGCCTTATGAGTCTTTGATTTTGAAATCGAAGCTTAGCCTATTGTTATGGGGTGCGTAAGGCTTACCTCCTGAGAGTCTCCTTGTTGCTTAAATATGGGCCCCCTCTATGTGAAACTCAGGATATAAATGTGTTGCCTTTCTCCCAGCATGGGACATGTCTTCCGAGGATGGGCCTCCTGGTGCTGGGGGGTTGCTGCTGGGTGGCAACTGGTGGTGCAGCTGGAGAGGGACCTTGAGTGGAAGGGGAAACGGTGAAGACAGATGGGTTTATATGTCTAAGAGACTTTGGAATGAGTCTGGAGGTCATCCCAGAGGTGGCGCTTGCGTGCATCTCAGTGGGATCTCATGGAATTCCAAGGTGGATGTCATCCCGAGTAGTGGGGCTCCTGGGGACTCTGGAGACACCCAGGTCCTATATCATGGTGGATGGCTCTGGAGTTTGATGCCTTGCCACTTGGCTCTGCTTTGGAATTTGTGCTCCTAAGAATGACAGAGTTGGACTCAACTGTGTCTCCCCTGCACATGGCTCATCTGTCCCTTCTATTTGGGCCTATACTTGGTGTTGGAGTTTGTAGGTGTAAGGAAACTTGAGTCTTTGGACTGTCCGTGTGCCAGCTGGGCCCAGCGCCTCGGTGGAGCAGCAACTCCTTTTCTGCACTTCATTGGACTCGCCCAGGACAGCTGGCAGGGAGATGATATTGGACAGTGGCCATCCCAGAGAGTGGAGAGAGTCTGCAGCTGTGGGTGGGATGATTCCATCAGTATTTCTTATAGGATATAAGGCCCATCTTGGTTGGAGGTGGAGTGGACATCACCATCCCAGGATCCTCAGGATGCGGGAAGGGGTGATGTACTGGAGTGGACTTGCTGGTATTCTGCTGTAGAATATTGTGGTTCTAGCAGTGGAGGGGATTGCAACATTGGTGTGGGTCCAATGGCCCCTGGTGGCTCTGGGGGAGAGGAGTGGCAGGAGTGGTTGTGGTGTGGGGGCTTTTTCGGGACTTGAGAGTTGTCCTGGGTGGTGTTGGGAGGGCGGATGTAGGCCATTTTGTGTCATCATGTGGCATGTGGAACTGTGTGGGAGGGAGTGTGGTGTTCAGTGTGGACTGTGGTCAGTGCTTGATGGCAAAACCCCAGGATGTGTTTCTCGGTTACAGTTGGTGTGCCACACTGGTGAGGGATGTCTGTGTGGGAGGTTGTGGATGGTGTGGGAGGTGGACGTGTTGTAATCCCTGTGTTTTTTTGTGTGGCATTTGTGTGGTCTGGGTGTCTTTTGAAGAGAATAAAAAAATTAAAACATAGAGAAAGAGAAAGAAAGAAAAAAAATATATATATACAGGGTTCCCATATGTCCCACTCCCCACACCTCTCAAATTTTCCCACATTAACAACATCTTTCATTAATGAGATACATTCATTGCAATTGATGAACACATTTTGGAGCACTGCAACTAAGTGTGGATTAAAATTTACATTATAGTATATAGTCTCTCCTACACAATTCTGTAGGTTACGACAAGATTTATAATGGCCTGTATCTGTCATTGCAATGTCATTCTATAGCCAAGTCCCAAAAATGTCCCTGTATTATACCAGGTTTCCCTCTCCTTGCCCTCAGAACCTCCAGTGGCCACTACCTCCACATCAATGATATAATTTGATCAATTGCTTGAATTACAATAAGTCTATAGTAGAATACCAGTAAGTCTACTTTAGTCCATAGTTGATTTCTCATTCCTGAGGTTCTGGGATGGTGATGTTCACTCCACTTCTAATTAAGAAGGGACTGTGTTCCCATAGGGCCTATGGATGGGACTTTCTTGTTTGCAGTTGTAGACTCGCTTGGTTCCTTGTTATCGTAGTTGTCCATCATCACCTCCATGTTAATTGTCCTGGGTGAGACCAATGAAGTAGAGAGTAGGTGTTGTAACTATGATGAGATCCAGGGCCCACCTGGCATGTGGACAGTCCAAAGATTTGTCTCTTGGATGTGCACCTACAAATTCAAGTACTAATTATAGATCCAAATAGAAGGACAGAAGAACCATGTGCAGGGAAACCACAACAGAGCCCAACTATGTCACTCTGGGGAGCATAAATTCCAAAGTAGGGTGCACTGACAGGATCCCAATCTCCTGAACTGTCTGCCCTGCCTTTAGTGTCTGGATGTCTCCAAAGCCCTCAGAGGGCCCACTATTTTGGGTTGTATGTATTTTGGCAGTCAAAGAGATCCTGCTGAGAAGTGCATAAGCCTAACCTATGGAATGACCTCCCAACTCACTTTGAAGTCGCTTATCCATATAAACTCATTTGTCTTTAACTTTCTCCCCTTTTGAATTTTTTCAGTTGCATTGCTAGTTGGTGCTTGGTAGTAATTCCTCAGTTCCAGGGAGGCTTATCCCCAGGAGTCATGTCCCATGCTGGGAGGGAAGGTAATATATTTATATGCTGAGTTTGGCTTAGAGAGAGGCCACATTTGAGCAAAAAGGAGGATCCCAGGAGGCAAATGTAGGCACCCTACAATAATAGAGTAACTTTTAATTTAAAGAGTAAAGGTTCATATGCACAGTCATCAATATCAAGGGCCTATCAGTGGACCATCCTCCTTCACTAGTCATTGCCTCTGTATTTGGGGGATTCTTGCGGTTTTATTAGATAATGTGGCAGAGCACTGCAGGATGGGAATTTTAAATATTCCTTTGGTTATTTTATGACTCTTTACAAGCCATGACAATGTCCCATGAACATTTGAACAAATTTATATGCCTTATATGTATGCCCAGGTGAGTTTCCTCCCATGTGTCTCTTTTCACTGACACTGTACAATGATTCCCCCCGGCCACAATTGTAACCCTTCTGTGATCCAAAATATCTTTAAAAGTGAAGCCAATAAAATAGCCAAATATGATGAATAAGAAAATGAGTACTAATGATAGTTCTAATTAGAAATAAAAAATATTTTTTAAAATTAAAATTAAAAAATAAAAATTTGGGACAATAAAATAATGACAAAATAATTAATTTTTAAAAACATTTTCCCTTTCATCACATTAAGATATGTTGTCCTGTATATACATTGACATTGTCTTCCATTTATTTCCTTCAGTGTCTTACTTTTCTTTTCATTTTGTCCTTGAAAAAGTTTTAGGTTACAGAAAAGTCATGTACAAAATACAGGAGACTCCTATATACCCAACATCCCCTCCCTCCCCCCTTCCCCTATTAATAACATTGTATATGTGGATGGTACATTTTTTAAAACTGACATACAAATATTGAAACATAACTGCCCACCATGGTAACTGGTTTACATTATGTTTTACATTTTGGATCATACACTTTTATAAACTTTGATGCAATTCAACATGGCCTGTATCCATTATAGGAAGATCATGCTGAACAGTTCCATCACCCCCAAAGTGCCCCCTGTTCCATTAAATCTATTCCTCCCCCTCCCCTTGGGACCCATGGCAATCATCAGGCTTCACTTTTTTAAGGAAAATAAATCATAGTTAATTGAAACAACACTAAGGGCTTGACACACTGGTATGTCCTCACCTGTTAGGTATCCCCCATTCTCTCAAAAGACTTCTGCTTCCCTATTTGAGAAGATAGTGGGCTTCACCTGGGTAGGAGTCCACTGCCTTGTCATTCATTATATGGGTCTTCACCCACTGATATAACACACTATGGCAAGGTGAACACTCACACAATCCCTAGAAGCCTGACCCAGTTGTGCCATGACCCAAATGCCCCCACATCCAAAACCCTAAACCAGCAACCCTCACTTGCCATATTGCCCAAAAGAGCCTTCCCAGCATTGTAATTTCAACCATGTACCCATCAATCCCCAGTGTTCACCTGCTCGCTCTTCCAACTACCCCCAAGTTTCAAGGCTAGTCCAACCCATCCTCATCACTCCACACCCCTGAAACACAAGGCCTGCATAACTTGAAAGTATCATTACACCACTGTCATGTTATTCCACTGTACAATTACATACCTCCCCCATTACAGATTCTGCTTATATGGGCATTGGCTGACAACCTTCTTTTACCTTTGTACTTCCTGCAAACCTATCTCCTAAGCTTTAGCTTTGACAGTCTGCTCAATGTGCTTAATTCATATCAGTGAGGTCATGTAATAATAGTCTTTCAGTGCCTGGTTTCCCTCACTTAACAAAGGTAATCAAGATTCATCCATGTTATCCCATGTGTTAATACTGTATTCCTTCTTACAACCGAGTAATATTCTACTGTATGTATATACCACAATTTGTTTATACATTCATCACTTGAAGGGCATTTGGGTTGATACTAAATGTTGGCAATAGTGAATAATGCCATTATGAACATTGGTGTGCATGTATCTGTTTGTGTCCTTGCTTTCAGTTCTTCTGTGTATATACCCAGCAGTGGAATTGCTGGATCATATGGCAGTTCTATAATTAGTTTTCTGGGGAACCACCAAAGTGTTCTTTACAATGGCTGCACGATTCTACATTACCACTAGCAGTGGATGAGGATTCCTATTCTCCATATCCTCTCCACCACTTGTAGCCCTTTGTTTTTTAATAGCTGCCAATTTAATGGGTATAAGATGACATAAAATTGTAGTATTAATCTGCATTTCCTTAATACCTAGTGTTGTTGAGCATCCGTTCATGTGATTTTTCACCATTTATATTTCTTCTTTAGAGAAGTTTCTATTCAAATCACTTGCAAATTTTTTAAATGGGTCTTTTTTTTTCTTTTTATATTCAAGGTGTAAGATTTCTTTATATATGCTGGATATTAGGCCAATATCAGAGAGATGGATACCAAATATTTTCTCCCATTGAGTAGGCTGCCTTTTCACTTTCTTGACAAACTCCTTTGAGGTGCAATTTTTTTTTCTTAATTTTGAGGAGGTCCTATTTATTTATTTAATTTTTATTTAATTGCTCATGCTTTGGGTGTGAAATTCATGAAAATACTTCCTAATATATTATCCTATAGATGCTTCCATACATTGTCTTCCAAGGCCTTTATGATCTTAGCTCTTATATTCAGATCGTTTCTCCAACTTGAATTAATTATGGTATAAGGGGTGAGATGGTGTTCCTTTCTCATTCTTTTGGATCTGGATATTCAATTCTCCAAGCACCATTTTTTTTAAGAAACCATTCTTTTCCAGTGTAGTGGGCTTGGTGACCTTATCAAATATCAGTTGACTGTATATTTGAGAATCTATATCAGATTCCATTGGTTCCATTGGGCTCCATTGGTCAATATGTCTGCCCTTGTGACAATTCCATACAGCATTGACCAATGTAGCCTTGTAGTTGACTTCATTGATGGCTAATTATATCTACAATCAACTAAGGAGATTGCTTTCCACAGTAAGAGATGTCTCATCTAAGCAGTTGATGCTCTCAAAAGAAGTGGTGATTTTAGCACTCAGAAGAGAGAATTTATAACTATATTTCAGCCAGCCAGGTTTTCCTGGGAAGTTCAGTGAAAACCTTCAACGGACTTCCCAGTTTGTGGCCTGCCTAGAGAACCCTGACTAATAAAGTTCATTGTTTCCAAACACAGGGATTTATGTGAGTCACATTTAATAAATAGGATCGATTTTCAGTTGCTTTTCTTTTTTGAATAGTAAAATGTTACTGCCTTTGTGATAGGCACTCTTTCAAGATCTGAATTCAGGTACTGGTATGACATAAATTCAGGATTTTGAGTGATTTAATTGTCACCTTTTTTATTTTTACTTTTTATACATAAAAATATATTAAAATATTCTTTATGAAGTGATTTAAAGTTACATATAAAACAATAAAAGTGTAATCTTTAACTCCATAATAATTAAAGATCTATCACATTGATATGGTCCAATATTACCAATTAAAAGGCAGAAATTGTGAGTACTGACTGAAAAAATGACACAAGCATGTGATGTTTACCAAAAAAAACCCCTCACTTCAAATATAATGCTATAGGTAGAATAAAAATAAAAGTAAGAAAAACATACTATGCAAACCATAATTTAAAAATTCTGAAGAAGTCCTATTATTACCACAAATAAACTGCCAAGAATAAAGGAGGTATTACATAACAATAATTGATCAATGTACCAAAAAAGGCATAATCTTAAGAGAAGAGCTGAAAAACAGATGAAGTTAAAAGTATCAAAATTGAGAGTAGAGAGAAAGAAATCCCCAACTACAGCCAGAGCTTTCAAAACTCCTCTCAGTAATAGAGTTAGTAGAAAGAAAATCAACAAGGATATAGAAAATCTGAACAATGCCATTATTACCTGTATCTAAGTGACACTACTAAAATATTCTGCCCAACAAAAGGAGAAATCATATTCCTCTCAAGTTTATTGGAACATCAACAGGTATAGAACTAGCCCTGTTTATTACAAAAAGAAAAAAAATTAAAAGAATTGAAAGCAAATAAAGTAGGTTATCTGACAATAATGAAATCAAACTTAAATTCAATAACAGAAAGATAACAAGAAAAACTCTAAACATGTCAAAATTAAATAGCAAACTTCTAAAATATCCATGTGTCGAAGTGGAATTTTTTAAATCTGGAATAAGATGAAAATACCACCACCAAAATTTGTGGAATACAGCTAAAGTAGTGCTTAGAGGTCTTAATCTCAATGTGGATTTTTTAAATTAATATTAATAAAGCATAAACTCATCTAAAGTGCACAACCAATGGTACTCGGTATAAACACACAGTTGTGCATTCATCTCTCCAGTCATTCTTAGAACATCTTCATTATTCCAGCAAAAATAACACTACTTAATACAAAAACCAACCAACTGAACAAAACTCATCATCTCTCAATCTCTCTATGCTTCCCATGCCATAGATCATTGCCATTCTGTTTCCTTCTCTCTAGTGTTTGTTATTTGCATTTCATAAAAAAACAGTCTTATATGTGAAGTATCATCAATATTCGTATTTTACATGAGGTTTTGCTATGTTATACTGTCCCAAGTTACATTTTTTTAGCATTCTTGCTAGTAATATAAATGTCCTTAGGCTTTCACTTTCAACCACTGTCATAGCCATATACTATCTCTGCTAGTCACAAAGAGCATGATATGCTCTCAACATTTTATTTCATTTCCAAAGATTTACAAACAAAATTTTAATGAATTCTGCATAATTAATCATCATGTTTCCATTCTCTATCCTCATTCTATTTTCTGGTGACCTATATTCTAAATATTAATTTCATGAGTTTACAAAATATATTTACTTCATAATAGTACAATTATATAATATTTGTCCTTTTGTGTATGGCTTGCTTCACTCAACCTAATGTCCTCCAGATTCATCCATGTTGCCATATGCTTCATGACTTCATTTTTTCTTACAGCTTATAATATTCCATCAAGTTATACATCTCAGTTTGTTTATCCATTCATCAGTTTATGGACACCTGGTTTGTTTCCAACTTTTGGCTATCATGAATAACACTGTTATGAGCATTGGTGTGCAGATGTCTATTCATGTCACTGCTTTCAGTTCTTTTGTGTATATACGTATCAATGATATTGCCTGGCCATATGGCAAGTCTATATTCAACTTCCTCAGGAACTACTAAACAGTCCTCCACAGTGGTTACACCATTCTACCTTCCTACCAGCACTGAATGAGAATTCCTATCACTCCATATTCTCTTCAACATTTATAGTTTTCCAACTTTTTAATAGTAACCAGTATAATAGGTATGAAATTATATCTCATTGTGGATTTGATTTGCATTTCCCTAATCACTTGTGATATTCAACTTTTTTCATGTGTTTCTTTGCCATTTATATTTTTTCCTTGCACAACAGTCTTTTCCCCATTTTTTAATAAGGTAGCTTTTCTTTATTGTTGAGCTGTATGAGCTATTTATGTATCATGGATATTAAACCATTATTGGATATGTGATTGTCAAATACTTTATTCCATGGAGTCCGGTGACTTTTCAAATTTTTGACAAAGTCCTTTGAGGTGCAAAAGTCTTGAATTTTGATGAGGTCCCATTTATATATTGTTTCTTTTATTGTTCATGCTTTGAGTGTAAGCTTTAAGAAACTACCACCTATCACAAGATCTTGAAAATGTTTTCCTACATTTTCTTCTAGGAGTTTTATGGTTCTCACTTTTCTTTTTGAGTTTATTTTTTTATTTTTTATTTTTAAAGAAGTTTTAGATTACATAAATGTTGCATGAAAAATATAGGGGATTTTCATATACCCCTACCATCCCCTTAACACACTTTCCCCCATTAACATCTTTCAATAGTTTGGTACATTTGTTACAATTGATGAACACATATCCAAACATTGCTACTAGTGAAGGACTATAGTTTAAATTATAGATTAGAGTTTGCACGGCAGGATTATATAGGTTTTGACAAAAAGTATAATAGCCTATATCTGCCATTATACAGTCATTCAGGAAAATTCCAAAGTCCCCAGAGTACGAGAATTTTACTCCTATTCTTCCCTCTCCTTTCCCTCAGAATTTCTGGTGGCCACTTCCTGTCTATCAATAATATAAGTTCTTCCATTGTTAGAATAATAAGTCTACTTTAATCCATAGTTGCATACACTACATATGTTTGCTCTTTCCACAAACTTGAAGCTTTTGAGATGGTGATGGGCACTCTGCTTTTGATTGAAAGGGAGATTAGATCCCATGGGGTAGATAGATGGAACTGTCTGGTTGTCAGTTGTAAGTAATCACTGCATTTTGGGGATGGGCATTGTCCATCATCACTATTTGTTAGTTGTCCTGGGAAAGTCCAATGAACATGGAGAGTAAGTGTGAGATTCAGGGCACAAATGGCGTATGAATAGACCAAAGATTTAAGTCTCTGGAACACATATTTAACCACTGTAGTGCTAATTGTAGGTTCAAATAAAAGTTGCAGAAGAATCAAAAATAGGGAAATTGTAAATGAGTTCAACTCCATTACATTGAAGAGCATAGATTCCGAATTAAATACCACTGACAGGGTGCAAAATTTCTCAGTTTTCTGCCCTGCTTATAGTGTCCATATGTCTCTAGAGCATTCAGGAGCCCCACAGTTTGAGGCACTGATTACTGTGGCAGTCAATGAAAGCCTGCTTAGACATGCATAGGTGTAACTTTTGAAATGACCTCCCAACTCACTTTGAAATCTCCTATCCATAAAAACTCATTTGTATTTAATATTTTCAACTTTTGATCAAAGTCCCCTTCCAAATGCATAGCAAGTTGGTACTTGGTATTAATCCCTTGGGAGTCATACCCCACCCTGGGTGGAAGGTGGTGCATTTATATGCAGACTTTGGATTAGAGAGAGGCCATATTTAAGCCACAAGGAGACTTTCAGGAGGTAACTCTTAGGCAATATATAATACAAAGCTAAGTTTCAATTTCTCATGGTAAGATTCACAAGTACAGCTATTAATATCATAATGCCTAGCATAATAGTCTTTCCTCCTTTGCTAGGCACTGCCCATATACTTGGGGAATTCTTGCTTCTGAATTAGAGAATGTACCAGGACTTCCCAGTATGGGAATTCAATATTTTTTGTTATTGTGTGGGTTTCCACCCACCTAGACAATGCCCCATGACCACTTGAACATAGAGTCAAGCCACAAGTGCACCCCTCCCCACACATCCCCCATCACCACATCCCACATCAGTGATTATCCCCTGCCACTGTCAGGATTTTTCTAATCCAAAATATTCCAAAAAATAAACATACAAAAATGAAAGAATAAGAACAAGCAAACAAATAATAATGATAATAACAAGTAAAATACAAAAATAAAAAATAAAGGTAAAATTAACATATATATAACAATTACAATAAAAATATTTGTTTTAACGTTTCTTTCATCACTGAAAGATGTGTTATATTTTATGTACAGTGACAATTTCTACCAGATGTCCCCCAGTGACTTAATTTTTTGCTTTATCTTCAAAGGAGCTTTAGGTTACAGAAAAGTCACATAGAAAAGATAGGGGTTCCCATATACCCAAACTCCTCCCCCTCCATTTCTACCTTATTAAAAACATTTTACATGTGTATTATACATTTTATAAAATTGATTTAAAAATATTGAGGCATTGCCACTAAATATGGTCAATGGTTTACTCTATGGACTAAAACCACCGTATGCTCAGCTTATTGCAAGATTTTAGAGTGAATTTGCCCACTACAGCTTTATAAAAAATTTGTAAATCAGTATAGGTAAAATTAATGTCTTAATGTTATTTAATTTTTCAATCCATGAACATGGAATGCCCTTCCATTTATTTACGTCTTCCTTGGTATATTTTAGCAATGTTTTGTTATTTTCTGAAAATTTTCCTTTAAGTCCCTTGTTAAATTTGATTATTTTACTTGGTATTATAAAGTTAAATTTCTAATTTTTCATTTGCTATTATGAATGAAATTTTTTTTATTTCCTCTGAAGTTTGCATATAATTAGGATATAGAAATGCTATTGATTTTTGCATTTTAATCTTGTATCTCGCCACTTTGCTCAACTCATCTATTAATTCTAGTAACTTTATTGTGAATTTTTCAGGATTTTCTAGCTATCAGATCACGTCTTAGCAAATAATAAAATCTTCTTTTCCTATTTGGGTGGGTTTTATTTATTTATCTAACATAGTGACTCTAGCTAGAACTTCTAGCAGAATATTGAATAATAATGGTAACAGTGGGCACCCTTGTTTTGTCGCTGACCTTGGCAAAGAAAGATTTCTGTCTTTCAATTGGAGCTCAATGCTAGCTGTAGGTTTTTCATATATGCACTTTACATTATTGAGAAAGCTTCCTTCAATTCTTATCCTTTGGAGTGTTTTTATTAAGAAAAGGAACTGTATTTTGTCAAATTCCTTTTCTGTATCAATTGAGAGGATCATTTGAATTTTTTTCTTCAACTTATCATTGTGGTTTTTTACATTAATTGATTTTCTTGTGTCGAACTACCCTTGCATACCTGGGATTAAACTCATTTGATCATGGTGCATAGTTCTTTTAATATGCTTTTGGAATCAATTTTCATGTATTTTATTGAGGATTTTTGCCTCATATTCATTAGGGATATTGGTCTGTAATTTTCTTTTTTCATACTATCTTTCTCTGAATTTGGTATTAGAGTGATGTTAGCTTTGTAGAATGAGTTGTTCCTTCTTGTTCAATTTTCGGAAGAGTTTGAGCAATATTGTTACTAGACTATCTTTGAATGATTGGTAGAATTCACTGGTGAAGCCATCTGGACCTGATTTTCATCTTTGGGAAGTTTTTGGTGACAGTTTTAATCTGTTCACTTGTGATTGAAAATCATTATTGATTTCCAACTGCATTCCATTATGATCAGAGAGAGTATTTTGTATTATTTCAATCTTTTAAAATTTATTGAGACTTGTCTTATGACACAAAATATGGCCTTTCTTATAGAAGGATCTCTGAACACTTGGAAAGAATATATGTCCTATGGTTTTTGGGGTGCAATACTCTATAGATGTCTGTTGGTTCTAGTTCATTTAATATTACTTAAATTCTCTGTTTCTTTATTTATTCCTCTGTTCTGATGTTTTATTCAATACTGAGAGAGGTGCCTTGAAGTTTCCAAATATTATTATAGCTGCATTTATTTCACCCTTCAATTTTGCCAGTGTATACCTCATTTATTTTTGGGCACTCAGAATAGGTGCATAAATATTTAGTATAGTAATTTCTTCTTGCTCAATTGCCCCTTATATTAATATTTAATGACCTTTTAATCCCTTATAACAGTTTTGCATTTAAACTCTATTTTTTTCTGATATTAGTACTGATACTCCAGCTCTTTTTGGTTACTATTTGCATAGAATATCTGTTTTACAATCTTTTACTTTTAACTTAGTTTTTCCTTAGGTTTCAGGTGAGTAATGTAAACAACATATAGATGGCTCATATTTTTTGATCCATTCTATCAGTCTATGTCTTCTAATGGGAAGTTCAAGCCATTAACATTCAATGTTATTACTGTAGGGGCATTAATTACTCCATCCAAATTGCCCTTTGACTGTCTGTTGTCATATCGTAGTATTGCCTGTCATTTTACCCTTTACTTTATGCTTCCTAATAATCTTCATTTCTACACTCTTCTACTCTATTGCCCTTTTGGGGTTTTGTTGTTGTTGTTGTTGTTTTATTTTGTTTTGCTTTTCCCTTTCAGGCTGCAGCACTCCCTGTAGTATCTCTTGTAATGCTGGTATTTTGTTAACATATTCTATCAGTATTTTTTGTCTAAGACTTTGAACTAACCCTCATTTTTGAAGCACAGCTTTTCTGGATACAGAATTCTTGTGTGTCAGTTTTCCTCTTTCAATACCTTAAATACATCATACCACTTTCTTCTCTCCTACATGGTATCTGATGAGATGTTGGCAATTAATCTTACTGAAGTTCTCTTGTATGTGATGCTTTGCTTTTCTCTTGCTGTGTTCAGAATCTGCTCTTTATCTTAGATAATTGTCGTTCTGAATAGTAGGTGTCTCAGGATAGGTCTATTTTCTTTGTTTGAGGTTCATTGTACTTCTTGGGTATTGATATTCATGTCTTTCATATGGGTTGGGAATTTTTCAATCATTATTTCCTCAAATATTCTTTCTGCCCCTTTTCCATTCTTTTCTTCTTCTGGGACACCAATAATGTGTATGTTTGTGAATTTTGCATTGTCATTCAATTCCCTATGTCCCTGTTTCTTTTCTCCATTCTCTTCTCTTTCTTTTATTTTGTCTTTTCTAGTTGAGATGTTCTGTCTTTAAAATACCTAATTCTGCCTTCAAGCATTACAAATCTGCTATTATGTGCCTCCAATGTATTTTTAATCTCATCCTTCATGTCTTTCATTCACATAAATTCTGTTACTTTGCTTTGCAGGCTTTCCAGTTCTTCTTTATGTTCACCCAGAGTGTTCATAATATCCTTTATATCTTTAGCCATATTTTCTTTTTAACTCTTTAAATTAATTTAGGAGACTTGTATGTTTATCATTGACTAATTGTCTTAAATCTTGTATCTCTTCAGAATATTTGATTTTTATTTTGGCTAGGTCATCTCTTATTGTCTCCAGTATGGCTTGTAATTTTTTCCTGGTGTCTAGGCATCTGAATATGTTGGTGGATTTACTCTGTGGTCCAAGTTTTCTCTCCTGCATATTGTTTCATTTTTTACAGTTCTTCTTTGATATTTGCTTCCACTTATTCTAAAAACTTAAAACAGACCAGGTTGATTTACCAAAATCATGTCATGGACTCACTAATGGGGTAGAGATTTTCTTTCAGGGTTTAAAGCACAGAAAGACAGAATCAGTTTTTGTCCATGCATTTCAAGATCAGCTAACAGATGGCACTAGTTGCTGCACATTTCCACACAGGTGTATCTTTCTCCATTTTCCTGTGTTTGATCAAGCCAGAGCCAAGATGAAAGTGGTGTCTAATGGGCAAATTCACTGAAGAAAATCCCTATGACTCTTCTTCCCTTTTAACAGCTGATAAGGGTTAAGATGTCTGTTCCACCATTAGTTAGCTGCAGTGAATCAGGTATTTTATCCCAGCTTAATATCTTAGGGGTGGGGGAGGGGAGTCCTTCCCAGCTGCCATAGCAGTTTGGTAATCCATGTTTGTTGTTTTGGGTTCTTCATCACTCTGTCCCTCACCCTCCTGGGACTTGTGAAACACAGTCTTTTTCTGCTGACCTCCAAACCAGGCCCCTCAGATAGCTTTTGGCTCTTTTTCCCTTGCTTTTGTGATAGAGTTGAGTACTGCCTGCTTAATCCAATGACAATCCTCAATGTCATTTTTGTGAAATGACAATTCTCAATGTCATTTTTGTGAAAGACTATAAGAGTAGTTGATGGTTATCCAAATTTACATTTGTTACTGTCTAGTAACAAATGAAATTAATAAATAATTTTGAATGAGTAACCTATATTAGAAACAAAGAAAAAATTGCAAACAATAAATTGTATAAGAAGATACAATGCTACATTTTATAGTAAAAAATTTTATATTTTATATTAAATCGAAAAATTCCAAGGAAACAAAACTTAACAAAACTGATAGAAGAAAAATTACAAAATATGATTGGTAACATTTCTTTAATTAATTGAAATTTTGGAATTAGAGAAATTAGACAGAGCAAAGAAAAGTCCATGGAAGGATGGAATCAACAAAATATTTTTAAATATTTAAGGAAGAAATTTTAGGTTATTTCAGGAATGCAAATTTGATTATATTTAATATTATTATATTACTTTTGAAAGTTTATTTTCATAATGTGCATGGATTACATCTTAATATTAACTAAGTGAAATATCCTATGGCCATCTCAAGAAAACAGTTTAATTAAATAATCTTAATAAATTAATACTTCTATGGACTTAGTCTATACCCCAGACTAGATGTGTTCATGGGTGCCATTTCTTAGGTCATTGCCGGCTCTACAGAGTTCTTTATGATAGTTGTCTTGTCTCTGCTGCCCCACACAAATAGTGAAAACTGTGTGATTACACAAGTGTAAAATTTAGGAATAGACAAAACAATACATGCAGTTAGAAATAAGGAGAGTAGTCACTGGATGGGACCATGAAGGATGGGTGTTAGTGACTGGAAGGGAAAACTAACAGAAATTACAAAGTAGAAGGGATAATGCATTGTTTGCCTTAAGGCTAATAGCAAAGGTTTGCACAGTTTGTGAAAAGTCATCCAAAATAAGTGTTCATTTCTTTATTCATTTTAATTTCAATAAAATTCTTAAAAGTAATATTGAATATATAGATGGAAATATTATAACATTTTAATGTATATAACATAACGTGAAATATGAGAGATAGAAAATCAAATATGTCTTACTTGCTGGTAAATTTAAAAAGCTTTAATCAATCTATTACAATATGTGATAACATTATGTCAGATAACAAATTTAAATTCAGCTCTACACTAAGCATATTCACTCTTCACATTCTTAAATGTAACTAGGCAGTGAGGTTCAAAATAAAAGCATGGACTAGGGAAGCTAAAAAGAAAACAATAATAATTCCAAAAATAGTAAATATTACAGCCAGCATACTGTTATAATGCAATAAAATAGAATTTATTTTTAAAATATAAAGAAAAAAAACCATTCTAATTTGGATTTAAAAACTCTCTAATATTAATAAAATTGATGAATGTCTAAAAATAATGACAAAAATACATAGTGGAATCTATGTATTACTAGTTAAGCAAAGCTCAAAGTAAACAAAACAAAACAAAACAAAATGTACTTTAGTTCTTATTTCAGTAATACTGTAATTCAAGATAAAAATCAATGACACAATAAAATGAAGGGATATAAAAGGAATAAATAAAGAATAAATTAAGGCAACTAGAGAACAAGAATAGGAAAAATAAGTATTAACTACTTCTATAGAATTAAAATTAAAATAATATAGAATATATTGACTTATTACCTAATCAGGTATAAAAAAAGTAGAAACACAAAAGGGAATCATCAAGAATCTTAAGACCTCACCAAGGAATACTATGTAAGCAAACTGAAATTTATAGTGGAAATGAAGATTTAGCAAAATATTGTTTAATATAATTTGAAAAAAAATTGGTCTGACAAGTTTATATGAAGGAAATAGAAATAAATTTCAAAATCCTTCTAGATTTCATGGAGGAATTAATGTTTTCATCTTTTTAATTGAGATAAAAAATATATAAATTATGTCTTATCTATACAGCTCAATGAATATAGCCATGGAAACAACACTTGGATCAAACCATGAAATGTTGCTACCATCCAAATAAATTCTCTTAACTTTTTGTAGTCAGTACTCTCCTGAGGTAACCACTTTTTGATTTGTCAAAATATCCATATTTTTTTTTGCAGTTTTTGCACTCCTTGTTAATGCAATTACATCATATACTCTCTTTTTTAACTGACTTTTTTCACTGACTATAACATACGTGAGATTTTTCATTTCGTTCCTTGTAGGAATTTGTCCATTTAATCTGCATTTTAAAATTTATTGGCATAAAGTTGTCCAAAATTTTCTTGTTATCTCTGTAGTCTTTCTTTAATTATATTCTTTTCATCTTTGATATTGGATATCCAAGCCTCCTTGCTGTTGCAAAGAGTAGTCTGTAAACCTAACTTTGGTTGTATCTCTTTATTTAATGTTAATTTTCTATTTTAAGAATTTATATATATTGTCATTACTTTTCATCCAGCTATGGGTTAACTGGCTTTTTCCCCCTTTTCTTTCTAACTCTTGGGAGGGGTGATTTGATCTTTGAATTTTCATCCTTTCATCTTTGCCATTGCATTCATTTAACTCAATAACATTTCCTCTTATGTCAGCATTACCTGCAACTGCAAATTGTGATGCATTATATTTTTTATATCAATAATTTAAAAATGTTTTTACCTATTTCTTCTTTAAACCACAATACTTGAGAAGTTTATTGTTTATTTTCCAAACATATAGGGATATTACATTTATATTTCTGTCATTTATTTCTCAATTAATTTCACAGTGGTTAGAGTACAAACTATGTGATTTCAATTTGTTTTATGGCTTATAATATCCATCATGTGCAGATGTTCTCAGTTTAACAATTAAATCAAGTTTGTTAATGATACCTTCACATCTTTCAGGTCTTTTTTAAAATTTTTGAGGGGAGGTAGCTTTTTCTTTTAATAATCAAGAGGTGTGCTATAATTTCCCAATGTTATTATGGATTTCTAATTTTCCTTTTATTTTTGTGAAGATATTTTGAGGATATAGAATTAGGTTTGTCAATTTATTTCTTGAGAATTGAAATTCTTCATTGTAAAATATATTTTCGTATTTTGTAATGATTCTTTTCCCTTAAAATCTAAATTGTCAGATATTATTAAAAATATATGAAGTTTCTTTTGGTTTATGTTTTATGGCAGAAACATTTAAATCCCTTTACTTGCAACCAATTTATGTCTTAATATTTGAAGTGGACTAACTGTAAATGGCATATTTAGATTCGTTTATTTACAAGTAGAAATACTTTTTAAAATTTTTCTAATTTTTAAAATATTTTTAATATACATTTTTTATTTTTTTCAAAAGATACTTAGAATACATAAAAGTTACATTAAAAATATAGAGGATTCTCATATGCCCTGCTCCCTACTCCTTCCACATTTTCTCACATTAACAGCATCCTTCTTTAGTGTGGTACATTTGTTACAATTGATGAGCACATTTTAGAGCATTGCCACTAAGCATGGATTATAATTTACTTTGTAGTTTACACTCTCTCCCACACATTTTTAAAGTTATGACAAGTTATGTAATGGCCTGTATCTGTCATTGCAATGTCATTCAGGAAAATTCCCAAGTCCCAAAAATTCCCCCAATCTTATACCTATTTTTCCCTCTCTCTCCCCTCAGAACCTCCAGTGGGCACTGCCTCCATAACATTGGTAAAATTCTTGCATTGCTAGAATCACAATAAGTCTATAGTAGAATGACAGTAAGTCTAGTCCATCATTCATTCTCCAATTCTTAGGTTTCTGGGATGGTGATGCCCACTCCATCTCTAATTGAGAGGTGGCTTAGATACCATGCGGCAGATGGATGGGATTATCTTGCTTGAAGTTGCAGGCTGTCTTTGTTACTTTGGGTGGTGGTTGTCCATCATTAGCTCCTTGTTAGTTGTCCTTGGTAAGTCCAATGTGCTGGAGAACAGATTTTGCAACCTTGCTGAGATTCAGAGCCCAGCTGGCACAGAGACAGCCCCAAAATTTATGTCTCTTGGATACACACCTATCAAGTATAGTACTAACTATAGTCTCAAGTAGAAGGGCTGAAGAGCCATGTGTAGGGAAACCACAATTGAGTCCAATTCTGTATCACTGGGGAGCAGAAATTCTCAAGGAGGGCCCAATGGCAGGGCAGCAAACTCCTGAGCTGTCTGCCCTGACTATATTGTCTGGATGTTACCAGAAAATGCAGGGGCCCTGGTATTTGAGGCAATATTTACTTCGGCAGTCAATGAGATCCTGCTGAGGTGTGCATAAGTGTAACTTCTGGAATGTCCTCCCAACTCACTCTGAAGTCTCTTAGCCATATATACTCATTTGTCTTTATCCTTTCTCCCTTTTGGTCAAGGTCTTTTTCAATTTGCATTGTTAATTTCTGCTTGGTAGTAATCCCTTGCTGTCAAGGAAGCTCATCTCTAGGATTTATGTTCCCTGCTGGGGACCAACCAGATATTCTTGATCTTTAGTTGTTGGAACATGTAATATATATATATTTTTGGTAGATAGTTTTTATTTTTCTTTTAGCACTTAGATGATGTCATCTCAATGACTTCTGTCCTCCATGGTTTCTGATGAGAAACTTTCTGTTATTCTCTTTTTTATTATTATTTTAAAAGATGCTTAAATTACATAAATGTTACACAAAAATTACAGGGATTCCCATGTTCCCCACATTCCAAACCTCCCATAACCTCCCACATAGACATCTTTTATTAGTGTGACACATCACCTGCAATGGATATATACATCCTGGGGCTTTGCCATTAAGCATGGACCATAGTTCACATTGTAGACCACACTCTCTCCCACAGTTTTACATGTTATATACTGATGTAAAATGACCTATATCTGTCATTGTAATGTCACTCAGGATAATTCCCAAGTCCCAAAAAAGCCCCTTTATTACAAATGCTTTTCCCTCTCCCTGTCCCCAAAGCATCCAGTGGACACCGGCTCCACCTCAAAGTTGTAATTTCTTCCATTGCTTGAATCACAATATGTCTGCAACAGAATACCAGTAAGTCCACTCTAGTCCATAGCTCGTCCCCAAATACTGAGGAGTCTGGGATGGTGATGTCCACACCACCTCCAAGTGAGAGGGGGCTTATATCGCATGGAAAAGATGGGTGTGATTATCATGCCTGCAGCTGCAGACTCTCTCCATTCCATGGGATGGCCGTCGTCCATCATCATCTCCTCACCAGGTGACTT
>JAQZBX010051272.1:0-19427 GCA_029593785.1 Cabassous unicinctus | reverse complement strand
ATATATATATATATATACATAAAATAACATTTATGTAAACAAATGCACATATATGCATATGTATTTATATATCATTTTACAAATATTGGTATGTATTGTGAAAAATTTTGATTTTTACCAACAATTAAAAAAAAAAACTTCTCTTGTTGGATATGACCCAGCAGCTAATTTTCAAAACTGTGATTTGAGATATACAACTGCAAGAATTAAGTTCTTGAGATGTAATAACACTTTTTTTCCATAATTGATTAGCTATTGGAACCATACATTATAAAATGGTTTGCAGAACAGCACTAAATTTTCTCCGCCTCAAAATTAATACTGGAAACAGGAGCAAAAGGAGAAGAGACACATAGTTTATGTTTTTAATTTCTCTACAGCTGTCATCTAGCCTTAAGCTCTGATGGAGAGCTACAGCTGGACTTATTTTATTACTTTACCCAGCATCCTTTTGCCTCTACACACAAAAATTGTTATAGTAGTCTTTGAAAAAGAAAAATTTAATCTCTTAGCAAATAGGAGAATAATTACTATACCAGCCACTGGTAGTAAAATAGATGTCCGCGGTGCATTAAATATTGGCATGGGTTACTTTATAGATAATACAGATGAGCCTATGCTAGGACAGCACTAAAAACATTGAATGTGGGTGATAAATACAGCTTTAGATAAATTTTTATAAGCCAGAGATCATGCAAATGTATATATAGTCTTTGTGCATGTCATATATTAAACTTTCTGCTCTTAGGAAGATTTTTGGCATTTCCCACCACCAAACTTTAGATTATGTCTATGTTTCCATAGTAGTTGTTAGTTTTCAGAGGTTATAATCTAGTAAAACATTCCCATTTGGCTAAGTCTGAACACTTTTTATTCCATCATGACCAAATTGAGAAAATGTTTTGGTTATTATTTTTAATTAGAAATGCTTCTGGTAACCTTTTTGGAAAATAACAATAAACTTTTTTTCTGATTAGATTGTTAAAGTTTAAATGAGTGATAAGGCCTTTGTGGGCAGTGTGTGAGGAAGCAGTCCCTCTGTCATATATTGTAGAGGGGTTTTCAATTAACCCAGATTTGCCAGAAGTAGCTTGGTAATATAACTGAATATATGCATACCCTTTATTATATATATATATATACACACACACACACACACACACACATATAGCTACATTAAGAAATCTAGAAAATTATATGTCAAGGGGGCTATTACATGGGAGTGGGATTAAAGGGAGATTTTTAGTTTTGCATAATTTCAACTTTGACAGTTAGATGTTTTTGTGTGAAGATATTTGGTAGATTAGGACTTTAGTATTTCTAGTTATAAATTTAAAATATCTTAGTTTTTTATGAGTTTTATTGGTTAATTTTACAAGTGCTACAATTAAAATTTCTAATTTAAAAAAGAAAAGCTTGAAAAAGATTTGAACATTTAAGGTTATTAGCCTTATGGTGAATGCTCTGAATTATTTTAAAATAAGCTTGTAGAAATTGTTCAGTCATTTTTATTTGGCTGTCCTTGTTTTTTCCTAAATAGTCTATAGTAATGGGAGAAGTAATAGCAAATAGTTATCCCGTTTCTTTAAAAAATAAAACAAAACATAAACCTAGGACTTTCTGTTGGACTATGCTAAATTTCACTTATTCAGCGTTTATTTCACAGAGGTTATTATTTATAATGTTTTAAAACTTGTGTTTAGTCACTGTCGTTGATGGAACACATCCCCCACCTGAGTCTCTTGTTCATGATTTGAATCCTTCAAAAATATTTCTTTTCTAAGTAATCAGCAAGTTCAGACGATCTTATCCATTCACTCATTCAACAAGTTCATGGACTGCTGATTTCCTTCTTTTGATCCTGTGCATCACACAGCACAGAACTTACTTAGCACATACTTCACATACTTATTGATCTGCTAAAGACTTGTTAGAGTAGAAGTTATCTTAAATCTGTTGTTTCTTTTCTGATATTCTGGCCACTAATGAATTGGGTGATATTTCCATTAGGCAACTGATGAAGATACTTGTAGTTCTTTCGTGAAAGATCACCTTTTCCAGCAAGAAACAGTTGTTACCAGTGAGCCGTATAGAAGCTCAAATATAAGACTTTCTTCTCCCTTTGAAGATCTGAATGCCAGAAGAGTCTACTTGCAAAGTCAAGCCAATCAGGTAAGAAGATAAATATTTTTTAGCATGTTATTCAGATATATGGAAATTGAATGTGTTAAAAAAAAAAAAAAAAGCATTGAGACCATTTGCCCTTTACCAGACCAAAAACCAAACAAAACAAAACAGGAAAATGTGATTTACAGTGAATCAAATCCAGAGCATAAACAAACATATATAGACCATGAAGTCCTGTACAGTTGTTAATAGATGACTTTAAATTTTTTGGTGACGAAGGTGAAAAGGGGAAATGGATAATTCTCATTATTCAGCAGAAAAGCATTCCAGACTCTTGGGTAGCAGAAGTTTCTCTAACCTTACTCTATAAGAAACTTCTCACATGAGAGATATTTTGAAAAATGTCCTCAGCAAACCTGTCTGTGACAAATACACTGACAAATTTTATATGGTTGTTTTTTATAGCATACCTCAAAAATTAAGACTGGGTTCCTAAATCAACTCAGTGAAAGCATTTCCACTGAGCACCAAGTATACAGCCTTCTAATGGTTCTGATCTAAAATTGAAACCTTGATTTTAGGACATAACCGTGTTTTGTGTTCACTCATAGTGTTATCTAATTACCAGAAGACCATTCTTGACCCTAATTTTCTTAGTGACATGAACAAATGTTTTGTTGTTGCTGCTGCTGTTCAGTAAACATTCCTAACTGTTATTATATGTGCGCTCATGTACTTTAAACCTAGAGTCTTGCTACAAAATCAAAAGCCATAGTGATTTTTTAAAAATGTTTTTAAACACTTTATCATTCTTGCTAGATGATATCTATAAGATGCGTTAGTTAGTATCCAGTGGCCTAGTGGCTATGCCTAAAGCCCACCTGATTCTCAATCAAAGTTCTGACCTGAGGAACTCAAACATGCAGTTTGTTATGGAGAAACTTGCATAAACTCTAGATTTTAGTGAAAAATTAAATGAACTGTATGATAAAGCATGCAGTTCAACAAATTATTAACATTAATTATGTGTATACATAAGCCAGACCCTGTGATAGAGTTGGGGATACAAAGGAAAAAGAAACCATGTTCTAAAGGAGTTCCTGTTGAGGTAATAGATATGTGTTCATAGTGCTTTGGAAGTACAGGACAGGGACAGTGAACTCATTTTGGAAGATCAAGTATTGTTTTTTCCATATGCCTAACCTATTCAAGGATGAGAAAAATCAACCAATTAAAGGAGTGGGGTGGGCAATGAGAATGGCGGGAAAGGACATGGAAGAGTGGGAGGGAGCATGAATGTTTGAGACAGAGGGACCAACATGAGCAAATACATGTATGATCTGTTGGAGAAACAGCCTGAAGCATTAAAAGAGGAACAGAAGACAAGGACCAATTTGTTGGATTTTTATGTTGTGCAAAGCACCTTGCACTTTATCTTGTTGATTGCTTCTTAAACCTGGGAACATAGTCATATGCCAGAAGAGACAAGAAGCTACAGGTTAAACATGGTACATTTTTATGGAGTATCCATTTTACTAAAAATAATTCCAAAGTAGTATACCAATTTACATTCCCACCAGCAGTGGGAATTTTCCCAAACACTTGATTTTGTCTCCCCACCCTCACCCCCCAATTTAGTTGTTTGTTGGAAGTAAAATAATATTGTATTTTGATTTTATTTGCATTTTCCTGATGACTAATAATGTTGAACAACTTTTTTCTTATGCCTTTTGGCCATTTAGAAATTCTATTTTGTGAAGTACTTCTTGAAATCTTTTCTACATCTTATATTGAGTTGTCTTTTTCTTATTGATTTGTAGGTATTCTTTTTATGTAGTTTGGAAATAAGTCCTTCGTTGAATATATGTATTGCAAATATCTTTTCCTACTCTCCATCTTTCCTTTTCACTCTTAATGTCTAATTTTTTTTTTGAAAGAGTGATTTAGCAATCTTTTCCTTTATTTTTAGTGGTTTTTTCCCGTTTAAGAAATCTTTATACCCCCCCCCATCATAAAGATATTTTTTAATGTTATATTTTAGAAGCTTTATTATTTTTCCTTTCACATTTGAGTCTTATGAATGATTTGAGATTAGGGGATCAATGCTTACTTCCCCCCCATCTGGATAACCAATTGATCAAACAGCATGTCTTGAAAATTCCAAGCTTTACGAAACTGCTGCATTGCAGTGTCAACTTTGTCATGTCGCTGTATATGTATGGATCCATTATTGATCTCAATCTGTTTACTTGGCCTGTTTATCTATTTTTACACCAATACCACTGTTTTAATTACTGTAGCTTTATAAGTCTTGATCTGTAGCTAAATCGTCTTAACTTTGTTGATTTTCTTTGTTGCTCTTGACCTACATAAATTTTTGAATCTGCTTATCTAATTTCTAAAAAAAACTTCTATAATTTTGTTTGAGGTTGTATTGCATTTATAAATTAATTTGGGGAAAATTGACAATATTGTGTCTTCCCATCAATTACATGTATATACTTCCATTTATTTAGTTTTTCTTAAATTTCGCTCAGTAATCTTTTGTAATTTTCTGTGTAGAGGTCTTTCATATTTTTTGTTAATTTTATTCTTAGGTTTTTAATTTTTGTTATTGTAAGCATAATTTGTATATTGACCTTTGTATCTAGAGACATTGCTATAAATTAATTTAACTCTATACTTTGGATGTCAATTTCTCTTCTTGTACTGACTAGGACTTCTAGTGCAAAGAAGGGATCTCAGACATATTTCAGTCCTGATCTCAGGGAGAAAGTTTTCAGTATTCATCAAGTATGATAAATAGTCTTGTAGAATCTTTTAGCAAATTAAGAGTATCTTTCTATTCATATACAACTAAGTTTTTATCACATGCTTTTCTGCAATAATTGAGGTGGTTCCTTTTTTTCTCTCTCCTTTATTCTGCTGATTGGTAAATTGCAGTAATTGGTTTGCAATCTTGCAATAAATCCATCTTGGTTGCCATATTGCATTCTTTATACACACACATACATATATGCATGTGCAAACATGCACACATAAAAATGAACTTGATGTGTTGGTATTTCATCTAGGAATTTTATGTCTATGTCCATGAAAGAGATTGGATTATAATTGTCTTATAATAACTTCATTGGGTATTGCTATCAGGGTTATGCTAGCATCATAAAAGAAGTTGTTCAGTGTTCTTTTTTTGCAGTTTGTAGAAGAGTTAAGATTTGTTGTTATTTCATTTCTTAAGTGTGTGGTAAAATTCCCTGACAAAACCATATGGGCCTGGAGTTTTCTTTGTGAAACAGGTTTTAATTGCCAGTTCAATTTCTTTAACAAATATGACTATTCAGATTTTCTAATTCTTTTGGCATTAGCTATGACAAGTTGTATTTTTCAAGGACTGTGTTCATCTCACAGATTTATTGGTACAAATTGTACATGTCTCATTTTTTCATTTCTGTTATTGGAAATATGTGTCCATTGTGTTATTCTAGGTGTTAAGGAAGATCATTCATAAATAATTTATTTATGCATATGATAAACATTCAAGCACTTATGTGACAGGCCCTGGCCTAAACCCCAAGAATAGCTATGAACAAGAAAGATATGAGTCCTAATCTCATGGAAGATATAAATGCTAGTGGGGTAGCTAAACAATATTTCAGATAGCAGTAAGGGCTATGAAATAAATATGAAACAAAGGAATGGAAAATAGAATAATAGGAGTAAGGTGGGGGAGGGGTTTCCATAGACAAGATGATCAGGAAGTCTCTGAGGAGGGGCTATTTGTATGGAGATATGAAATTTGGGGGGGTGGGATGAATATTCCAGGCAATGACTAACTTGGTAGAGAAACAGAAAGGTCATTGTGGCTGCAATTCAGTGAATGAAGGTGGAAGTGCTACAAATTATAATTAGAGAGGTTATCAGGTACCAGATAATGTAGGTTTTAGTGAAGAAGTGGAATTGGAAGGTTTTGGGTTTGATTTACATTTAAAAAAGATTATGGCTGCTGTGTGAAGAATAGAATATGGTCATGAAAGGAATTAAGACCAGTTTAGGAGACTATTATTCTGCTGTGGGTGAAAGATATTGGTAGTTTGGACCAGACAGATATGGTGAGAAATAGGTGGATTTAGAATAAATTCTGGAAGCAGAGCCAGCAAAGACTTAAAGATAGATTGGATGTAGAATATGAGGGAAAGGAGAGGAGTTGATGATGACTGCTGATTTTGAGGTCCAAGCAATTTGGGTGGGTGATGATGCCATTATCTGAGGTGCAGAAGAGTGGAGGAGACTCCTTCTGTCATCACCAACACAACTCTACCACTTCCTGCTCCTGACAGCGATCACAGAGTAAATGATCTGCCTGATATCCAAATGCTGTAAGTTTGAGACCATAGGTTTTAGAACTTGTAGCATAGATTTTAGAACATGCTGTTTTTAGAACTTATACTCTGAATAATGAGTGTCATGGTTAAATAAAATGCCCTGGTTATTTAAAATGTGACTACAAAAGACATAACTTGTCCTGATAGCCAATGTAAATCAGATAGAAAAAACTAAAGTTAAGAATAAGAAAATTCAAGCAGCATTTTTTTAAAAAGTAATTAAAATTTAAATGTTTAAAAGGAGATTAAAACCAAAAACTCAGACATTAAAATGGTAAAATTATGATGAATATTTCTTAAACAGCAAAGAATAAAGTTTATAAAGATAAAATTCCCAGGACATGGATGTGGCTCAAGTGGTTGGGCATCCGTCTACCATATGGGAGGACCCGGGTTCGATCCCCAGGACCTCCTGGTAAAAAAAAAAAAAAGGTGAATAGGCGAGCCAGGTCCACGCAGACGTGCGGTGAACCACGCAGCAAGATGTTGACACAACAAAAGAGAGACACAGGGGAGAGTCAAGGTGAGATGCATCAGAAACCAGGAACTGAGGTGGCGCAAGTAACAGGATTCCTCTCTCCCACATCAGAGATCCCTAGGATCGAATCCTGGTGAAGCCTGGAGGAGAAAAATGAGAAGAGAAGTCAAGAAACAGACACAGAATATCACCCAGCAAATGGACACAGACAGCAAGTGGGGTGGGGGTGGGGGTGACTCATAGAACTGTACACCAAAAGAAAAAATAAAGTCGATTTTTAAAAAAAGATAAAATTCCCAAACTTCATGTATGAGGAAGTTAAAAATATGAAAATTCTAAAGAAAGGAAGCATTTAAATAAAACAGTAAAACAATCCTTTAAAACAACAAAAATCTGAAAAAGTGCAGTCAGAGAGCTAAATGAAAAATTTAAGCTAAGAAAAAAGTAACTTATCTAAACATTAAATTGATTTATAATAGTCCAAAAACGTATAAGTTGAGGAAATATATACCTCCTAAGATATTGTTTCTGATTTTGTTGTTACTGTTACTATTGCCTATTTTTTTATGTAAAATAGGTAGACGACCTAGGCAAATAGTTAAAAGTTTTTGTTGTTATTATTGTTTGCTTATATAAAGCCAGCGATAAATTCTAACTGGCATTTAATTTGACCTCCTAAATCTTTAGGGTTCCTTGAAAAGGATGACTAGGTAAATTTTTCTCAAGTAAAGAGCTGAGGGCACCCAGCAGAAGATAAAATCAGATCAGAACATTTAATATTTCAACCTTTCCCTCAGATTAGGACAGTAGTTGGCCAGACTCTCAGAGTGTGGTTGTGTGTACATGCACATGTGTTGTTTTTTGGGAGGAAGGGGCATGGAAATTGATTGGTCTGATTGGTGGGTTGACGTGTTCATTTGGTTTGAGCTATAAGCCCATTTTTTTTTTCTTCTGAATGAAAGTACTTTGTAAATGTTTATTTATTACCTTGCTGAATTATAGACTCAGAAAATGTAACAAAATTCTAGCAAGTCTCAGTGGAGAAGAAAGTAGAGGTTCCCTCGCAGAATAATTAAGCGTTCTAATTTCTTAACTCTCTAGGAATTATGGACCACTTAAGGAAAATTGGTCTCAGCAAGGGTAACAGTAACAGCAAAGGCATGGATCCTATGTGTTTAATAAGACTCCCGGAGAGCAGATGTGGCCCAAGTGGTTGAGCGCTGCTTCTCACGTGGGAGATCCTGGGTTCAGTCCCAGGTGCCTCCTAAAAACAAACCAACAAAAAAAACAAACAAAAAAACTAACTCGGGGGGGCCGATGTGGCTCAATGGTTGAGCACCAGCTTCCTGCATATGAGATCCGGGTTCAATCCCTGGCCCCAGTATCTCAAGAAAATAAAAGATTAAAAATTTTTTTAAAAGACTCCTGCTTCTTATTGAAAGTGACCAAGCATTCAAGGACCAGGCTCCCCAGGCATATAAAGTAACCCCTCAATCCACCTAAAAGCTGTAGCATACTTTTATTTTTTTATTTTTTATTTTTGGATTTCTTTTATTTATTTATTCCCCACCCCCACCCCCACCGCTGCTTGTGCTCGTTGTCTGCTCTCTGTGTCCATTTGCTGCGTGTTTTTCTGTGTCTGCTTGTCTCCCTTTGTTGTGTCATCTTGCTGTGCTAGCTCTCCATGGGCACGGGCCAGCTTGCCTTCACCAGGAGGCCCCAGGAATTAAACCCAGGGCCTCCAGTATGGTAGATGGGAGCCCAATCACTTTAGCCACATCCACGTCCCTGTAGCATACTTTTAAAGCCATAGCACTGGTGCTTAAATTCAGACTGCATTAGACAGATTATATTTAAAGTCTGTAAGTAGTCTAATGAGCAGAGAAAACATTACAAATTGACATTTGCTTGGGGTGGAGAGAGTGTAGTTAGAACAGTGTAGTTGAGAAGAAAAGTCTCAGCCTTGGTAGTGTTTATGCCACCTGCATACATTCAGTAAATTTGACAACCAATTACACTAATTCGTACATGAAAAATTAAATTTTGGGGGTGAATATGGTAAGTGTATCTTATGATCAGATAGTTTTATTAATTATTTAAGTGAAGTTTTACTTTTCCTACTCACATCAGATTTTAGCTCCTTTAACTTTGATGTTGTCATTTTTCAAATGCAATAGTTTGGCATTTGGTTTAGGGCTTTTTTTTTTTTTCTTTTTTTTTTCCTTTTCCCTGTCCCAAAAATCAAGAGAGGACTCTATGTACTTGGTAGTGTTCAGTCATCTTAAGAATTTCTTTTTCTATCAAACACATGAGTGTCTCTGTTTGTCCCAGTTCATTGGAGCTGCAGTTTAATATAGTGATATTCCTGACATCTTTTTTCTCTAATACCATGTTATAGAATAAGTGTTAAATGAAATGGCATAATAAAACCTGTTAGTATCCCTGCCTGGTGTTTCTTCATTAAATTCTACAGAAAATAGAAATATTACTGAAAGCTACTGAATGTGACACTCAGATGTCTGAGAATCATTCTGTTTTACTTGGGGAAGTGACTCACTCTAATACTTATGTGTTGTCATGTTTAATAAAGCTTTATATTTAATGAAATCTGAATTATGGTTTGTTAATCATTATCATTGCTGGAGCCTGTTATGTTCTCGGTACTGTTTAACTGCTTTATGTAACCATTTTAATCCTCACAATAACCAGTAGACAAGACTGCCTCTTTTTAGTGATAGGAATTATTTGTAGTTTATGCATGGTTTTGACTGGATTTATTAATAAAATTTTTTTAGGAAATGGAGAAAAACCATATTAAAATACTGATACTGAAAGAAAAAATTTCATTGTAAACTGTTATAGTTTGCTAAAGGCTGCCAATGCAATATACCAGAAATGGTTGGCTTTTATAATAGGAATTTATTAGGTTAAAAGCCTACAGTTCTGAGGCTATGGAAGTGTCCATATCAAGGCATCATCAAGAGATGATTTCTCACCAAGTTGTATCTGTAGGTGGTCAAGTACATGGCAGCATATTCTATAGATGCTTTCTCTCCTAGCTCAGCTATGGGTGCTTAGGCACATGGCAGGGCATACTGGCAGCTCTGCAAGTCTCTGCCCTCTCCTCCAGGCTTACTTTCTCCCTGAGCTCAGCTGTGGACGATCAGACATATGGCTTGTCTCTCCCCTCTCGTTGGGGCCTTGACTCTTTCAACCTCTTGGGGGCTTCTTCTGAGTCTCTGTGCTCTGCTGCTTCCAGCCTCCAGCCTCTGGGACCTCTTTCTCAGCCTCTCAGAGTTTCTCTGTCTCTGCAGCTTTTTCTCTGTGTCTCAGGCTTTTATTCCTCTGTTTATAAAGGACTCCAGTAAATGGATAAAGACCCACCCTGGGTCATGCCCTACTGAAGTGATCTAATCAAAAGGAAGACCCCCTTAACTGAATCTAATCAAAAGGGCCCATCTGCAATAGGTTTACATGCACAGGAAAGGATTAGTTTTAAGGACATGACCTTTTCTAGGATCCACAAAAAGCTTCAAACTGTCACATTATGTAGCCTATTATGTTCTGGGTACTGTTTAACTGCTTTACGTAAACAACTTTACTTCGAGCAAAATATTAACAAGAACAAAGGCTGAAAGTAATCTGCATCCTCTTTCCACAGATTTTAGGATATTAGAACAAGCCATCAGTAATCATATTTGCTTGTAAACTTCCAGGCACCCTAGGAAAAGAAGGCAGTTAAATCTGGAGATACCCAGTTTAATACTTTTAAATACAAAATATGTTCTTACCTCTTGTGTGATGGACAGAAAAACTCATCCCAATGGAGGTACAAACCTCCAGAACTAGGTCACTGATTCATATAGGGTAAGCATGGAGAGAACCTCGTGACTATAATGCAGAGTTATTATGATAGACCAATATTCCAGGCCAATTGGTGGAGGGAACTGTAAACTTAAAGCTGTTCTTCTAATTGATAGAGAAAAGAAAAGACTTGTTTTAAAATGGCAATGATGATAGTGGTGGGGTGGTTGAATAATGTAGTTATCATGTTTAAAAGTGCAATATACCACTAGATAACTGCAGAAAAAGAAGTGAGCATCATTTGGCACACAGCTCTTAAGGATGTGAACATGACCTCTGAAAGAGGTCTGAATTCCAGCTTCTCTGTTACCAGCTTTGTGACCTTGATCAAATTATTCAGACTTTTTTTTTTTGCCTCATTATCCTTATCTGTAATAATAATAATATCAATATCTACCTCCTAAAGTTGTTAGGAAGATAAAATGACTTAAATGTGATTTATAAAGCACTTAGGTAGGGAGAGTGTTTTGTTAAATAAAACAGTAATAATCTTAATCACTATAATTAATATGTTTCCTTATCTTAAAGTTTGAAGTGACATAGAGAAACAAGGGTTATATTTTACAAGTTTACATATCAAGATGTTTAATTACACATTTGTGATGTTAGATAGACTTTAGCCACACATTTTGTAAATCAATATTGTAGAAGTTTCTTAACAGTAATTGTGCAGTACTGCTAGGGTTATGTACCAATTGTCCATTTAGATATAACCCAAAAGACCTCAAAGAGTGAATTTCCCATAGTATAGGATTTGGCTCTCAGTTTATAGATGAGAAACTTAATTTTGTCCAAATACTAATAGTGGAATCATCTTTCAGAAATGCAAATAATCAAGTTTAAGAAAATGATGTATAAAAATCAGAATAAAATTTAATTTAAACCATCACGTAGACTATAATACTAGTAGTAGCTTGTTTAGTATATTCTCTTCATAAAATAAATGTTTGTGAGATACTAGGTCATCATCCAAAGCTATTTCTGTGAGTGTAGGTGCTCAACAGGGTCATTAAATGCTTTGAATAATTCATTGCATTCAACTGAAATAACTTGATGGCTCCTTCTCTATAACAGAAGAGCAACCTTGCCAAAAGGACTAGACTACTGCCTAGCTGTCAAGAACTGAAGGATCTAAGATTTTATCTAACTTGCAAACTAGCAAATTAACCTACCATTTTCATGGATGCTGCCAGAAGACATAAGATTCCTGGGTCAGAAACAGAGGACTTTATTGTACACAATAACTAGCATGAGTTTTATGTTTGTGTTGGTTCTCCTTATCCCCCAAGTCCTATGGGGGTGATACTGAGGTACCCAGGTGGATGCTGCACACTTAGTGGATCTGCATCACAGTGGTGGAACCCTTAGCTTAGAGAACCAGAGTCTTTTATATTGGACAGTATCCTACCTGACTTTTGCCCTGGAAGGAGACATAGTCTTTATTATACTGTAAGCAAACCTGTCTACTACATCTTCCAAGGTATCTGCTATACAAATACCCTTATAGAGAGAGCCCCATTCCCCACTCCCCCACAAGGTACCCAATGTCTGCTCACTGAATCTGCAGAAATAAGACCCATGGAGGGTTGTCACCCAATCTAGCTTAGGTTTTTCCCCCATGATAATGCTTGAGTAGGCATTTTTAGTGTTTGTCTTTAACTTATTTTCTATACTTTCATGGGCTGATTAAATCCTTATGGTGGATAGGTACATTGTTTCAAAATGTTATTATACTCAGGTCTGGTTTTAATTAAGTCTTGTAGGCCTGGAAGCCGTTATGACTCTTATTTTTTATTTTCAAGTTTTGGGGAGTCATTTCACTATAGACTAATGTATCAGTGAAATCATGATCAAAGATTTATGACATATTTAATAGATAGAAAAGAATATATGTAGTGAACACCTGAGAAACTACAAAATAACTTACAAAAAGGAACACCCTCCATCCTTATCCCCTTGCCTTCATCGTAGAGATAACCATTACCTTGAATTTTGTTTGCTTAGCATTCTCATGCTTTTTTTGATAGTTCTCCCTGCAATTTAACTGAAATATCAACTAACAGAAGAAAGATGTTTCCAGGTTTTTATTAGCTATACTGATACTAAAACTGTCTTGTTCCCCTACTTTTCATGTGCAAGTTTCATTAGGGTATAGAGGAGTGAACTTATGATGTTGATACCTATAAAAGGACCTGGGACAAATTAGACTACAAGATCAATGTGTTCCTTGTATACAGGGAATACATACTGAATATTGAAAGTTTATGGAACAGTGATGACTGTTCCTTTGCAAACTGATTTTAACTACATGTTCTTATATAACCTAGTTACTGAGTAATAAAAATCTCAGTGTCATTTCTCTTTGTATTCTGGTTACAAATTGTCTTTGCATTTTATTTGTGGACAATATCCCCTAGTTTGTGTTTTTTTTTTAACTCTCTTTATGGTGTCTTGATGAATAGACATTCTATTTTTAATTTGTGTTGTTTTCACAAACTCTTCCCTATCCTCATGTCAAAGATATTCTCCCTATTTTGTTCTAAAAGTTTCAAAGTTTTGTTTTTAATCTACTTGGAATTGATTTCTCTTGTGTGGTTAGGGTCCAATTTCATTTTTTTCCATATGGATAACTGATTGTTCCAGCACCAGTTATTAAATCCTTTCCCCCATTGATTTGCAGTGCCATCTCTGTCACATATCAAGTTTCCATATTTGTTTGGGTCTGTTTCTGGTCTCTCTAATCCAATTTATTGGTCTTTTTGTTTATCCCTGCACCTATGCCACATGTATTCTTTACTATATAATTACTTGATCTATAAGTCTTAATGTCTGTGATGCAAGTTCCCTCACCTTGTTTTGTCTCTTGGCTTTTTTAGACTGTTTGCCCTTCCATAAAATTTAGAATCAGCTTGTCAAGTTTGATGAAAAAGTCAGTTGGGGTTTTTATTGATAGTACACTGAATCTGTACATTAGTTTGGGGAGAATTTAGTCTTATTATCCATGAATATTATATCTCTTGATTTAGCTTTTCCTCCATAACTCTAAAAAGTTTTGTCATTTTCTTCATGAAAAGATATAGTACATCTTTTATAAGATTGTTTCCTCTGTACTATTTTGTTATTACCATTGTAAATTGAATCTTTTTAAAATCTGATTTATAACCAGCTTTGAAGAAGCATCTCCCATGGCTTTTTGAGCTGATAAATTCTCCTGAAGATCTATAGCAATAGCACCAAATTCTAAGAGTATTAAAAATCAATAGTTAATTGGGTATATCTTTTTAATAAATGTAAAAAGTCAACATTGATTGTCTGTTTTTTCACTTAGGGATTGTATGAGGATTAATAATTATAGACTCCTTTGACTAAGGTAATTTTCAAAGTGTGTTTGTTTAGGTAAGGTGTGTGACTTTCCAAGCCAATAAAATTGGGGTAATAAGTGAAAAAGTAGACATTTTTACTTTTGAAAAACAAATCTCAGGTATATATATTTACTATGTTGCTTGAGGTCTTTGTATTCGGTATAAGAAATAAATCTATCAGAAAAAAATATGGAGAAATTGCCCTTTCTACTTTTCTAAAAAGCTCTCTTCTGTTTCTTTTTTTAAAACTGACCAAATGCTTACCTCATTCAGTCTTCAAGTCTCATTTCCTTCATAAAGTCTTCCTGGACCATCTATCTAATCCATAGTGATTTTCTTCCCCTATTAATTCCTGAGTTATTACATACTGAACTTTACATTATAATTATATGACTTTGCATGTTTATATCTTGTCATTCTACTTCAGTGAGGATGAGAGCCATTTTTTTTGCTTCATTTTGCCTCCCATAGTGCCTAGTACTCTGTATATAATAGGAAAGCTAAAAGAAAAACTAAGTGGGAAGTGTTAGCTCAGTTTTCCACATGGGTTAGAGGCATGGGGGTAAAGGAGAATGGATAATAAAGGTCGTTTAGAGAAAATTAATCCAGAAATCTTCCTTTATCACACAGCAATCCTTTAGACCTAAAGGATAATTAAATTGTAATGTTTCTATTTCTCTTTACGTTCCTGCCATGTGGTTAACGAAAAGTAAAATTTCAGAACTGTAGGAAACAAGACGGAAATTGAGTTAACTTCTTCAGACCTGAACTATATTTTTAGACTCTGTTTAAGGCACTAATAAATAGATGGCTCAAGTAATATATATCCATTTCAATACCCTTTATAATTGAAGTATACAATTTTTTAATCTAGCAGTTCTTTTAGGAATGTGTCATATAGACATGTTTGCATAAGTACATTAAAGATAGATGTATAAGGATGTTTGTTGCAATACTGCCAATAACAGCAAAAGGCTGGGAAGAGCCTAGGTGTATATTAACTGAACTAGTTAAATAAAAGTCTTCCATTCTGTGGAATACTAAGCAGCTGTTAAAAGAGTAAGGTATGTGTATAAACATAGAAAGGTGTTCATAATGTATTATTAAGTGAAAAAAAATGTAAAAGATTCCATTTGTATTTAACTTTTTTAAGCATTCACATAAATGCATATATGTATGTGTAGAAATATTTGGAAAATACACAAAAATTGTTACTTCTGGTAGTAGGACTGAAGTTCTGAGATGGGAAGGTTTTTATTGTATCTGCTATTATATTGCTTGAAAATTTTGCCATGTATGCATATTACTTCTTATTTTCAAGATGGTAGTTTTTACTAAATTTAACAGTGTGATTTGAATCAAAATATTCCAGAAAAATAATCAAGAAGAAAAAAATTACCAAATGTTGATAATTGTTGAAGCCAGATGATAAATAGGAGATTGATTATTTTATTCTCTTCTTTTGTGTATATTTGAATATCTCATTATAAAATTTTAAATAGTAAACATTGACAGATTTTAACTATAACCTAGCCCTAAAATGGGCTTTGCAATTCGGAAAACAAATATGTTAAGGACAAAAGTGTCCCTATGGTATTTTTTTGAATTGTAATTCATATACTATAAAAATTACCCTTTTAAAATATACAACTGAGTAGTTTTAGTATGTCCACAATGTTGTGCAACAATCACCATTATCTAATTCCAGAACATTTTTATCACTCCCAAGACCCCATATGCATTAGCAGTCCCTCAGCCCCCAGGAACCACTAATCTACTTTCTAACTATGGATTTGCTTATTCTGGACATTTCATATTAATAGACATACAATAAGTGGCCTTTCGTGTCTGACTTCCTTTACTTTTCAGGGTTCATCCATGAACCCATATATATCATTACTTCATTCCTTTTGATGACTGAATAATATTCCATTGTATAGATAATTCCACATTTTGTTAATCCATTTTGGGAGTGATGGATGTTGGTTTGTTTCTACTTTAGGACTATGTGTTACTTTTTATTTTTTTATTTTTTTCTCTTTTTTTTCTTTAATTTTTTGTATTTTTCTCTTTTTTATTATTAGTTTTTTTCTTTTGGTTATTATGTGTTACTTTTTAAAATTAAATTTTAAATGTATAAGAAAAGGCCTAAGTTTTTTGTTTTTCTGTTTTTAAAAAAGGATGACCATGCTTTTTATGAAAACTATTTTGAAAACTTTATTACCAATAGGCAACGAAGTTTTGGAATGTATATGATATACGTTCTCATTAAAAATAAGAAATTCATCTTTTGTTATTTAAGTAGAGAATGTTTATATTTTAGATAACCTTTGGTCAACCAGGCCTTGACATTCAGAGCAGAAGTATGGAATATGTACAGAGGCAAATATCCAAGGAATGTGGAAGCCTAAAGTCCCAAAATAGGGTAAGTAACCTCTCAGTTTATCTTCTGATATGGAATGTAACTAATTAGCATATAGGTGAAATTTTCTAATCTTTTGAATTCTCCACATAGATGAATTATACTAGAAAAAATTTCAGTGTATAAATTTACTGCATATATGCTTATAAAACCCTATTTAGAATTAAGGTTAAATTTTTTTATTCTGGAAATATTATTGAGACCCCATGATATCTGGGCCCTAAAATCATCTCTGAATTTGTAAAGTTTCTGAAATAGAAACATTAAAAAATTTAGATGCTATATTAAATTTTAAAACTTTAATATTTGAAAGCGAGAGAAACTTTGAACTCCATCCAGACTTCTGGGTTGAGTCTAGGGCATTGTCACTGCTGTATTTACCACCAAATAGAACCAAAAAGAATTATAAATTGTTAATTTAAAAGTCAGATGTGGAATTTTTTTGGTCCCAATTACAAATGTCTATAATAAAGGTTTGCCTCAACCTGGGACAAGTACTTACTTGTGAACTAATCAATGTGTCTAGGAGCTAGGACTCAAAAATACAAACTTGACTATTAGAAGCCCACCTCTATGGGTGAAGGTTTAAGATAATTTTGATTTAAGCTGTATCTACAAAAGACTTAATTTGCTCATGGACTTAAGGAAACAATCTAGTCCGAAGAGAGGAGAGAGTGTGTATATGGTGTATTGTTTTTAAGTCATTTTCAGGGACTTTCCAATTTAGCCAAGCTGTAAACATGTATGTCCTTATTGCAAGTTTCATCTCTTTTTAGGCCCCTTTCAAATCAATCAGGCATGTCAGCTTTCAAGATGAAGATGAGATTGTCAGAATAAACCCTCGAGATATCTTAATACGTCGCTATGCAGACTACAGGCATCCTGACATATGGAAAAATGACTTGGAGAGAGATGATACCGACTCCAATATTCAGTTTTCAAAACCAGACAGTAAAAAACCAGACTATCTCTACTCTTGTGGGGATGAGACTAAGTTAAGCTCTCTCAAAGACTCTGTGGTATTTAAGACACAACCTTCCTCATTAAAATTTAAGAAGTCAAAACGAAGAAAAGAGGATGGCGAACGTTCTCGCTGCGTATACTGCCAGGAAAGGTTTAATCATGAAGAAAATGGCAGAGGGAAATGTCAGGATGCTCCAGACCCTATTAAAAGATGCATATATCAAGTTAGTTGCATGCTCTGTGCAGAAAGCATGCTGTATCATTGTATGTCAGACTCAGAGGGAGATTTTTCTGATCCCTGTTCATGTGACACTAGTGATGACAAGTTCTGCTTACGATGGTTAGCCCTGGTAGCTTTGTCTTTCATTGTACCATGTATGTGCTGCTATGTCCCTTTGAGAATGTGCCATCGCTGTGGTGAGGCTTGTGGATGCTGTGGTGGGAAACATAAAGCTGCTGGATGAAATGATCCATTGCCAAAATGAGCTTAAAATCTTTGTTTCCAGGAATTAGCTAACTTGGATTTGTGGAGCTTTTGGCAAGGATTATGGAATCTTGCCTGGTATCATTGGGCCACATGTGGAAGAAGCAGAACTCGCCAGTTCTTGGCATTTCACAAATACTAGCCATGCCTAACTTTTCCCCTTGGGTGCATGGCATGTTTTGTTACAGGTTGTAAAGAGTATTTGCAGAAGAAAACCATTTCTGGTTTTGACTATTAAAAGTGAGGCTAAAATATGATCCGACTAAAAAGGGATTAATTTTTGGCATTTTTGTATATTTAAGTGTTAGGTGATGGAACTTTTAAAGATTTGAATTCATTAGGACATGAACTAAAAGTGCACTAGGAGACAGTTGATTTCAGTCTAAGAAAAGTTAACACTTGGAAATTATAAGAAGTAAAACAAGTGCAACTAAATCATTTATTAGTTGTTTTTTTGGAAGCAGTTTTATGTATAAATAACAAATGTTTATATTTAACTAAATGTAAGGTACGAATTATTACATATTAAACTTTTCTTCCTCTTCCTAGTTCTGAAGTAGATATACATATATCTACTGTCACATTCCATTATATTTTGGATATTTAACTCATCTAGTTAATGTTTTTATTCCATGTGAATGATTTGATATTTTCATCCTTATTTCCCTTTGACTACAGTTTATATTGAGTTATATCTGTACATTCTGGTAATCTAAAATCCTTAAAAATATTCTAATAGTCTTGAGTGACCAACTTTTTTAAAAAACACGGATGTAATTGTCTCATGTTCTGATGGGAACGTTAACACTTATTTTTATATAAAAAGAGACTGAGTAAACATAGAAAAACATGGGGGTTTTTTGGTGGTTGTTTTGTTTTTTGTGGTATTCAACCAGCAAGTTGTTTTCTTTCAGAGTTTCATCCTTCAAAAAAAATTATATTGCATTTACAAATGTTTTTACAAGGCAAAAGGTTTAACTGGATAGTTAGTTTAAAACATTGTCCTCCTAAGATAGCCGTTTATCATTCTGCTAACCCAGGATATGTTCAGCTGTGTTAATAACTTTTTAGCCTAATCCTCAGTGCTTATATTCATATAACAATGGTAACTTTTCTCAGTTGCGTTTTAGTTTTTAAACTGGTCAAAAGCAAAATTTTTTATCTTATAATGCGTGTTAAACTATCCCAGGAAAGTGTTTAATCCAACATTGTGAATAAAATATCTTGTACATATAAAGTTATTTCTTCCATGTAGCATTGTATTGTTGGATGTTTAATTTACAAAGTAGCTGGATAAATGTTTCACCAAATTGTTTAAATTACTTATGGGTCAAATTGTCTT
>JAQZBX010051271.1:0-19431 GCA_029593785.1 Cabassous unicinctus | reverse complement strand
ATACATCACAGTGTTTTTAATTAGCAGAGATATTATATGGGTGTGAGTCTAAGGACATGTGTGTTACTAGAAAAGAAAACTAAAAATTGAAACATGGGACTGTATAAGATAATGGAACCCCATGTAAATTATGAATATGGGTGGTATTGCATATATAAGGCTGTTTTTACAAAATATAAATTCAAATATACTAGAGAGAAGGAAAAAAGAATAGCAGCTCTCTATGGCACGGAAAGCATAAAGATATTGATAAGTGGTGAGTTTTTTTTTTGTTATTTTATTATTATTATTTGAATAATGAAAGTGCGATAAGAATTATTGAAGTGATGAATGCACAACTATGTGATTACTGAATGCCATTGATTGTAAATTTTGGGTGAATTTATACTTTATTAATATGTGTCAATAAAATTTATTTGTTTAAAAATATTAGACAGTCAAAACCAAAATGGTAACTTCTCACTCGCTAAGATGGCTACAATAAAATTTTACTAACAAGTCTTGTCAAGGATTTGGAGAAAATGGAACCCTCATATATTGCTGGTAGGAGTGTAAAATGGTGGCGCTTCTTTGAAAAACAGTCTGGCACTTCCTCAAAATGTGAAACATAGAGATACCATTAGACCCAGCAGTTCTACTTGTAGGTATGTATCTAAGAGAAATGAACACACACACACAAACAACATTCAACTTCTTCCCATGTATTCCCTATCTTATTTTGCACCCTTGACATCTGATACTCCTATACACATCCTCAATATTTATTAAGGAAATAATATGAGTCATCCCAGAACTCACTGAGCAAATTCTAATCATACTTAGCCCACCTGATATGTACAGTACTCTAAAGCTTAAACTTCAAGTGAACTAAGCATGTAATCAATCTATGCATGCTTAGAGATTAATCTATCTCTATCACAAGAATCTCATACCACTCACTTATCATGCACATAATGTCACCTTCTTGTCCTGCAACATATGAGTTAGCAGGATGACCATCTGCCATATTCCCCACATTGCACTGCTATCTTTGCCTCAGCTTTCATAAGCACACCTCACTTTTTTTTTTTCAATCTCATAAAACCCCTAAGCACTTCCAACCTGGGGAGAGAGACCTGAGGACTTTCCTCCTGTATTTGTGATACTAACTTTTGCTGAATAAACTCTTTCTCTTCTCAAAGTACTGATGTACTTAATTGTCACTCTGTTGTGCATTGGCGAGGACTCATTTTGTTGCAAAATCAATTTGGCCACCTAAAAAAAAACAAAATTAATATGAAAATGAAATAATAATTTTAAAAAATAACTATTGGAGTGGACACCAAGCCAGAATCCTCAGGATTGGGAAATGAACTATGGACTAAAATAGACTTAGTGGCATTCCACTATAGACTTATTGTGATTTTCGCAATGGAAGAACATGTATAATTGATGTTGAGGCAGTGGCCACTGAAGGTTCTGAGGGCAGGGGGAGAGGGAAAACAGGTGAAATATGGGAACATTTTTGAGACTTGGGTATTGTCCTGAAAGACATTGCAATGGCAGATACAGGCCATTATAAATCTTGTCATAACCTACAAAATTGTGTGGGAGAAAGTGTAAACTAAGATTTAAACTTTAATCTACACTTAGTGGCAATGCTCCAAAACGTGTTCATCAATCACAGTGAATGTAACTCAGTAATGAAGGATGTTGTTAATGTACAAAACTGTTTGAGGTGTGGGGAGTGGGGCATATGGGAACCCCCATGTTTTTATATGACATTTGTATACTCTAAGACTCTTTTAAAAATTAAAAAATAAATAAAAAAATAGCCAATACCATACAAAAAAATTAAAACAATTTGAAATAATAAAAAATAAAAAATATTAGACATTGTTCCTTCAATCACTGTAAGATCTGTTGTCTGGTATGTACAGTGACATTTTCTTCCATATATTCCCCCAGTGTCTTTTTTTATTATTATTTAATCTTCAAAGAAGCTTTAGGATACAGAAAAGTCACATAGAGAATACAAGTAATTCCCATAAACCCAATGCCCCCCCACATTTTCCCCTCTTCCTTATTAATAACATTTTCCATGCAGATGGTACATTTGTGACAACTAATGTACAAATATTGAACCATTGCTACTAACCATGGTCAATGGTTTATATTATGGTTTACATTTAGGATTGTACAATTTTATAGGCTTTGTCAAAATTTGAGGTGACCTATATCGCAAGATCATCCTGAACAATTCTAATGCCCTGAAAATGTCCTATGATCCATCTATTCTATTTTTTCCTCCCCCTCCCTTCAGAACCTATGGTAATCACTAAGTTTCAATTTTTGAAGAATAAGATTCATAGTTACTTGTGATAATATTGAGGGTTTGTTTTGTTGGCTTCATTTACAGAGAAGTTTTGAATCATAGAATGGTGACAGCATTGGTGCAGGAGGATCACTGGTGTGGGGTGTCAGTGATGTGGAGATGCATCGAAAGGTGTATACCTGAGGCACAACTCTAAACCATATGAATATGTTCAAGTGTTCATGGGATATTGTCTTGGTGGGTAATGATCCACACAATAAGCAAAAGAATATTGAATTCCTATCTTGGGGAGTTTTGCTACATTCTCTAATAGGACAGTAAGAATCCCTAGAGCACAAGGGCAACATCTAGTGAAGGAAGACAGAGCATTATGCCAGGCCCTTGACATTGATGATTGTACTTATGAACCTTTTCTTATGAAATTGAAACTTAGCCTAGTATTATATACTGCCTAAGAGTTACCTCCTGAAAGCCTCCTCATTGTGCAAATGTGGCCTCTCTCTAAGCCAAACTCAGTGAATATACTAGCTTCCCCTTGTTGTGTGACATGACTCCTAGGCATGAGGCCCCCTGGCACCAAGGGGTTATTACCGGGAACCAACTAGGAATACATCTGGATAAAACCTTGACCAAAATATGGGAATGCGTTTTTATGACTAAGATATTTCAAAGTGAGCCGGAAGGTCATTCCAGAAGTTAGGCATATGCAAGTCTTAGCAGGATCTCATTGACTGCCACAGTAAACAGTGCCTCAAATAGTGGAGCTCCTGACAGCTCTAGAGATATCATGAAATTATAAGCAGACACCTTAGAAATTCAGTACCCTGTCCGTGCAACTTACTTTCAAATTTATGCTCCCAAGTGTAACAGTTAGACTCATTTATATGTTCTCTATCCATGGCTCTTCTGCTCTTTTATTTGAAACTATAATTAGCACTATACTTGATAAATATATGTCTCAGAGACTTGAATCTTTGGTCTGTCCATGTGCCAGTTGAGCCCTGAATTTCAGCAGAGTTGCAATACCTACTCTCCAGTTTATTGGACTCTCTAACAATTAACAAGGAGATGATGATGGACAACACCAATCCCACAGAACAGAGAATGTCTGCAAGTGCAAGCAAGATAGCTCTATCCATCTGCCCTATGGGATACAAGTCCCCTCTCATTTAGAAGCAAAGTGGCCCTCACCATCCCAAAATCCTCAAGATTGATGAATGAACAATGGACTAAAGTAGATTTACTATTATTCTACTATAGATTTATTAGTATTTTAGCAATGTAAGAACTCTAATCATTGGTATAAAGGCAGTGCCTAAGAGAGGTTCTGAGGAGAGGGAAAGGGAAGAATAGGTGTAATATCGGAGGATTTTTGGGATATTGGATTTGTTCTGCATGATATTGCAGTGATGGATACAGGTCATTATATATTTTGTCATAACTTACCAAATTGTGCAGGACAAAGTGTAAACTTTAATGTAAACTATAGTCCATGGTTAGCAGCAATGCTTCAATATAGGTTCACAAATTGTAACAAATGTAGCACACAAATGAAGGATGTTGTTAATGTGGGAAAGTGTGGGAGTGGGAAGGAGTGGGACATATTTGAGCCCCTTATATTTTTTATGTAACATTTAAGTAATCTTAAGTTTCCTTAAAAATACAAAAATAATTATAAAAAAACAAACAAACAATTGGGTGACCCAAAAGAAATCAGGTCCTTGAAATCCCTGCCCACATTTTCAATGAACCCACAAGGTGATGAGCAACAGACACTGGTCCTATGTGGCCACCTCAACCCTTTTAGTCTAGAGGTTTTGAGATTGGGACTTATCTCTATACATGGTGTCATTGACACCTATGATGCTTCATTTTTCATTTTGAGGAGTGAAACCGTTCTGGGAAAAGAAAATGGCTTTTGGTTGAATAACTTTGCATGTGTGCCTACCTTTTGCGGAAGTCTGTTATTTTTGCCATTGGTTTGGGCTCAATTCCCATTTTGGTTATTTGCTATTGTTTATGATTGTGAATTAAAGCCCCACCTTAGTCAGTCCACTTTGGTTATCAGTAACACATCCCAATGTTTATGAGAATAGGTTTCTAAACTTCTCACATTGTTCTTTGATTTGATTGGATTTGGGTTAGAGTCCCATTTTAACTATTGGATCCTTGTATTCATTATTTTTGAATCTAAATTGTTTGAATCTGTACCAGGGGCATGAGTAACATCTGTAGTACTACTAAGAAGAATTTAAACCTTCGTAAATGCATTTTTAAACATCTGGCCAATATTTAGTTATGAACCTCTGAAAAAGAGAATGATGTTTCTGTGCAAAACTGGCTGGCTTCAATATGAATTTAAATCAGAATAGAAATAGCCTGAAAATGATTCTAAAGAGAAAAATACTATATTACAATAGGTATATTATAAGAGAAGAAAAATGAGATACAATCTCATATGTAAAATATTTTATATCTTAGTATATGAATAAAAATTTGCAGAAAAGGGTACAAAATTATAGTTCAAACTATTTTTATCTTCTGTGTTTTTGTGTTTTTTGTTGACTTTCTATTTTTGTCTGTCTGTTTTATGTGTGTTTATCTGCCTCTGGATGGAAAGACCAAATTAACAAATAAAAATTCTTAAGAGAGGTCTATTTAAAATTGCTCAAAGGTAAATAATATTTATATATAAATTAGTAATCCTGAAGTCCCAGAAATTCTGGAAGCCAAGTTTCTGGTGCTGGTGCCTTGAAATCTTCTTCTCTTCTCCCTCTCTTTCCTAACGTAGTGTAACTCCCCTTCTATAAGATATAAATTCCCAAATCTATGGAAAACTAAATGGGCCTTGCAAAGAATTCAGTCTTATCAATCTCTAAGCTTGAATACTCAAACTATTCGTTTACAGAACTTCTTGTGATTACTGTACATTAAAAAAAATAACTCTTTCAGTACTCCTGAAAATAAAAAGCCCTAAAAGATTGTTTTGTACTCTTTCAAAAGTGCATTAGCTAAGATTTCTTAAGTATTAAGACAAACCTACTTGTGCAAAACATGTTTTCATTGTTTAATTTGTATAGTTCTCTTATATTATTTTAAAATAAAGAGGAATATTAGCAAAAAAAAAAAAAACAACAAACCTTCAAGCCAGGGATAACAGCATGTCTCTTCTGTGTTCTGTTTCCATATTAATTGTAATTGGACCTGGCTAGTCACATTAATAAAATTGTTGGTAAAGTTTAGTAACTTTTGAACCAAACAACACTATAAAAGAAAAAGAGGAAAATATAGAAAAACACTAAACATAGTTGTAAGCCTGCAATTAAATCATGGATTCACTCTCATAGCATTGAGTTCTACCCTTAATTTGCCTCCAGAAAGCTGTTTCAGAGATGTGTCCCGGCAAATGTTTCATAATATCTCATTGATACACTGTTAAAATGGTAACCTAAAGAAAGAACATATTTCCAAAAACCATCTTCTATGAGCTATCATTGTTCTAGTATTGCATGATATGAAGTATTGAAAATGAAGAAATATTATGTTTGCATTTAACCAAATTATCTTTCTGACGAATTTGTTGGACTTTGATGGTAATTGCAAATTGTAGGATGTATGAAGACAGTTTCCAAAATCATTTTGATAACTTATATATGTAAGGTGTACCAAAAGGATGTTCCCTTAACTAAAGGTAATCAAAAGGTCCCAACTACAAGAAGTTTACATGCACAGGAATGGATTAGCTTTAAGAATAGGATTTCCTGGAATCCATCCCATTGCAAACTGTCACATTATACAAAGACTTCTTTAGGACATAGCCTAATTCATTGATCAAAGTAAGCAAAATTCCCTACCCTCTTAGGATTCTCTTTCTAGTTGGTGAGTTAGACAGTAACATTTGCATCATCTGGAAGTGGCAGACCTAGAAAGTTAGTTGGGACAGTCTCACATATCCCTATATGGATCAACTAAAAAAAATGAGTAAGGGAGCAGATGTAGCTCAGTGGTTCAGCACCTGCTTCCCACATAAAATCCTGGTTCAATCCCCAGTATCTCCTTAAAAAAAGAGGGTGCATTTGAGTCAAGATAAAAGGGGCTCCTGTTTCCACAGACTAGAGTGAGGAGTACGTTGTGGTGGCAGGGAAGTCCTATGATTCCATCTTGGGGTCTATTAGTAGTTGGTACCATTCCTCTGCAGGAGTAAAGGAGTCCAAAAGACTATGGATTGGTTCTGGGGCCCTGAGGAGTTCCTTTAGGAGGGGAAATCCTTGCACAGCTTTGGACCCAACCTGGAGGGACAGAAACTAGGCTAGGGCGGTAAGGATCTGCTCAACCAGGGCTCCAGACACACTCTGTCCCTTTTCCTGAATAGATTAACCCTTCCCTTCCCATGCTACCAGGCCTGGAGAGCCTCCAGTAAACATGACATGCTCTGGATCATAGAATGGTGTGCCATAAATGCCTAGTATATTGGGAAACTGTTTGCAGGCAATCACAGCAATGGCCTGGATGAACCTGGCTCATGAGAATTGGGGAAAAGAAGGTCACAAACCATATCCACTTTGTTATTTTCCAAAACCTGGATCTCAGAGGTGACTAGAAGTAATATTATTGTCCATGAGGCTGGGTGGAGTACTCGGTGGGAGATGGCAAGGTGTGTCAGAAGTTCCCAGTGGAGATCTAGGTAGGGTTGGGGTATGAGGCTGAGAAGTTTTCAGGTCATTGGCTTGTGTGGGCACCTGAGAGCTTGGGGTTATCACACAACCCTACCCACCTAATGCCACAGGTTGTCATCCAAGACAACATTCCTTACCTGGGAACATTCCTCATGGTTCTGTTCATGCTGGACACAACTTTCCAGGACCATCTTGGTGTTAGTCGGACTGGGAGCCAGGGCAGTTGTGGCACCCAGACTCCAACTTCTGGGGCAACTCTGAAAGGGAGGTCTGGGGTGTGCCTCCTGGTAGCATCACAGTGTCTGCCCTGTTGTGTAATGACCACCTCTTGGGAGCTGGATCTTCTGCTCTCATCACTCAGCAGCATCTTGAAAACCTGGAAGACAAGGGCCAGGATAAATAACTGGTGGGGGAGCCTGACCTGAAATGTCAAGTGGTGGGGCTACTTAGGGGCTCAGTGAAGTCCAAGGAGTCAGACAGCCTGTGCTGGGATTTCCTCCCAAATCCTGTCCAACCTGAAACAGGGGCAAGATGCCTCATCAATCTGGATATCAGTGTCCATGTTTGGAATATGGGGTGATGCTAACTGATCTCTCAGATAGCTGGAGTACATGGGATACTGTTGACTGATCATTTATCTGGGTGTCTGATATACAAACTTCAGTGGTAGCATGTGGAGGGTTGGCTATGTCCTGGGAGAGATCCCCAATGCAAACCAGAGCTTCCATCCAGCTACCAGAACCCTAATTCTGTGTCAAGTGCCAGGAGAGCAACCACTCCAGTGACGAGCTCAAGTGAAACTTGTGTGGGACACACCCAAGAGCTCAGCATGCTCTTGGCCTGTTCCTCCAGCTTTGATGGGTAAGATTGTCCTGAGCCTAGGAAAAGGTGACTTTCTATCCCATTTCCCCAACAGCCCTTCCTAGTCCCCTCCATTCTTCCTGACAGAGTTCCATCATCTGCTCCTAATAATTGGCCAAAAAGCCCTGGCTCCAGAATAAAGCTTCTAGAAGCCTCATGGATCTGGACACATGGCCCTGCTGATCTACCTACTCACCACGGTCCAGTGAGTTGTCCTTTCTGCAATCCTTGAGAACCTCAAGCCTTAGCTCAGCCTCCAGCTAAACCCACTCCTGCATTTCTCTCTAGCTGGCACACCATAATCCTACCTACCAACAGGTACTCCTTCCTAAGGGGTTGCAACCACAACTCCTTGCTACCACCCTATGACCAGAAGGGGGCAACTGTGGCATCTGTGCCATCCATCTGGACATGAAAAACAGCAGCATGTAGGAGAGTATTCAGGGAGTTAGGAGGGTGTAGTGTCCCCGTGGAGCTCCAATAAGCCCTCTCTGGGTACTGAGCCCTCCTAAATGACTACGTTGGCACATCAACCATATCTGGGCCTCGCAACAGACTACCAACTCCTCCTAACACAAGATGAAGCATGCAGTCTCTATAGCACCAAATGTACAAAGGAGAACTGGGAAGGCCTACTTATATTTGCCTGATGCTCAGGGATCAGTGATTGGGGGGTGGGGGGTGGGCAATGTATCCCCAAGCTTCATCCACCTCTGGGATGCAGAACAAGGCCTCTGATGACCAGAAAGAGTAACAGAAATAGGTGAGAGTGTAGACCCTGAGTCACACCTTCAAGGCCAAGAACTTTGTGTTGGGGCAGGATGCTCATCTATAAAATGGAGCAAAAATCATTCAGTGCCCAGGAAGACCTCCTTAACAATGGCAACTGGCCCCAAACTCTCAACCTTTGGTTGGACCCATGTTCCTGAGCCCTAGAGTTCACCCTTCACCAGTGAGAGCATCTTGACCAACTAGATGTCTGCTCTGGAATCCTGTAAGGAAGGATATAGCAGGGGTAGAAAAGGAAGAGGAAGGTGGCTACATAGACTTCTTTTAGGCCCAGATTCAGGAGGTGTTGCCAGCTTCCTGGTCCACCCTTACCAACACCATTTGCATAACCTATCTCTCTGGGTGGCATCTGAGAACTATGGCAACCAGGGAGGGAGCAAGATATTTCAGTGTACCCTTCACCTCCAAGATCTCCATGTCCACCAGGCCAAGGCCTAGTTGGGCCTTGCTTGTCTGAGTTTGGGGAGACCTTAAGCCCCAAGTGACTTTGGGGCAGAGAACAGGTGGTGGCACGGTATGGGATGAATCGTGCTAGACTGTTCCTGCAAGCAGGGCAGTAAGACATGTGCATAAGATCATGCGTTTCCTGGAGGCAGCCCCACACACCTGCTGGTTGTCTTTATCAGGACTTCCAGAGAGATGTGAGATAAGCCTGGGTAGGTCCAATGGCAAGACCTGGCATGCCAACTGGGTGGAGCACATGAAGGACTGAAGGGGTTTGGCTGGGTGGGGCTGAGACTCTTCCAGCCAAAATGGTCAGATCACCTACTGCTGGACTGAATCCAGCATGTCAATGGTGGGCAACACCTGAGAGGCATGTGCTCTGTGCTGGGACTGGCACAGAGTGACCTGGGCTGAGGATAGTGGTAGATTGCCAGGTGACGGCATGCTCAGGCCCTCATTCCCAGTCCAAAGTACTAAGTGTGTCACATGCCACAGGCCCACACTTCATCCATACAGAGAGAACTGGCAGCCTGTCCTCTCTCTTCAGACATTTATTAAGCTATAAGTCCAACTTCTCTTTATAAAACTGGAAACTGAGGCCAGAAAGAATTAGGGATAAACCCAAGCCCAGGAATGGAGAGAGTTCAGATGGTAAAATATAGTTAGGGACTCCTAAGCCAGGCTTCAGGAGATGTCCTTAGCTCTATGAGGACTCCAGGAGGAGAGGCCAAACTCCTTTTGAGCACTATCTCAAACAAGCATCTATATCCCCTTCTACTCCCTCACTAGCCTGGAGATTGCCCTCATTGTCACTGTTTTCATGTTTTGTTGGGTTGACAACCTGCCCCTCCCTGAACCCTCTCAGGAATGGTGACCCTCTTCATCTGTCACTAATACTAATCCCTACCAACCCTGGCCCCATGGTGGCCTGCCTATCTGACAATCAGAATCCAGTCATGAATGAAGAACATCATATCAAGAACAGGAGGTGGAGAGAAATACTGATAGGTCATAAGGGAGGGACCAGGTCTCTTTCCATGACCTGAGCAGTGTTTTATTCTCCTCTTTAAATGCCAAAGTGGCAGGAAAAAGGTTCAGTTTGCCAAGAGGATTCCTGGGGGAGGTGGGTTGCTGATCATTGGTAGATCAGCATAGTCTGATACCTAAACTCCAGTTTTGGAGTCAACCAACTCATTGGCCATCTCTGCGGCTTTTGGTGCTGAGAAGCAGGAGTTGGTTCACCTCCTTCCAGGTGGGACATCCTATACCAGCTGGCTCTGTTCCATTTCCTCATATTAGGATTTAGGGGGCACACCTAGGGCAGGGCCAGGAGGTCTAGCTGGAGGGTCTTGGAGGCTGAGGCTTTGAAATCTCAACTAAGGTGGGGATGGGCTTTCTCTATACAGGCTCATGACCTACAGGACATATTCAGAGTTTGACTTGAGAAGTTGTGGCTTCTTAGGTCAGATTGGACACCGTCTTCTTGACCTCCTTTCTTGGTCATGAGTCTTTGCTGCTATAAAATAAGGAGATTGTGCAACAAACACAGGGTTGCAACTCTGCTATGAGTGCCTGGAACCCAAATAGGGTGAAGATCCCTCTCTGTTCATGTTTTGGCTTCTGCACTTGACCAAAAGCCTAAAAAATCTGAAAGCTGCAGGGCTAGTAGGGCCCTGTAGTCCCTGCTTACCCACAGTTCAGGATGACTGCACCCTATTGAATGTGGCAATCTGGTAGGTACCGAGAACCTCCTGGCACATTTGAATGCCAGATGCCAGGCTGGTCTGCTGTGTGCATTCTTCCTCTTGACCCCCCACTAGCACTGCTGAGGCTGTTCTCTCCATTGTACAGATGAGCTCACTTAGCCTGAGGACTCAGTGCATGGCTGAGCCTGGAGGCAGATCCAACCATGAATGATGAAGCTCTAGGGACTGATGTGCCATAGGAGGAGCTTAGAACCACCTGGCATGACAGTCTGAACCCTCTGACTGCATGTCCTTTCTTTGCCCCACACCAGGTGAATATGAGTTGGTAATGAGCAGGTCTGCGACCTGCACAGTATGGTCCATCAAGCCAGGCAGGCTACAGATGCTGGGGGAGCACCAAGTGCCTGCCTTCTTGGACTTCTCCTGTATCATCATCTTTCTGGGCACCTACAGAACCTTCAGTATCCAAGAAGCCTTGTAATAGCTGTTCAGAAGACCAGACCCCTCTTCTCCCATGGCCCAGTAATGACTCTGCCACTCACTAGCCTGTCTGGAGAATGTCAATTTACAACTGCAATTAGCTCCTCTGAAAAGAGGTGGGTTAGGAGGGCCAACCTGCTGGAGTAAACGTTAGGACTAAATGAGAGAAGCCCTAGAAAGTACATCCATGTTGTCTGGATTTGCAGAAAGGGTAGGCAAAGCAGTAGGTGTTGTCTATGTGTGGGATTTTCCTCTGCCCCATGAAGGAGCTCAGTCTCACACATCACTGACACTTACCTTTCAAAAACCTCTTTTCTCATCCAAATAGTGGTTTAAGATGACATTTAAGGCAACCCCTTCCCTGATGTAACAAGAGTTGGGATCACTGGGGGTTAGAAGGGGACACAATCCAACTCAGAGATCTGGGAATTGGCTTCTCAGGGCTCCTGCATTCCTCAAACATAAATGAAGTGGCTAATATGGGCCGAAACATTTTTTCAGCCCTGAGCCGAATTCAGGGAATCAAGCAGATAGAAATTCTGCCCTCCTCAAATTTCCATTCAAGTCAGATCATGCTACAGTAATGTTAGATATTGTCAGCAGGTGATACACCCAGTAAGTGAGATGTGACACTGTCAGAGTATCTTCTAGATATGGAGAAAACTTCCCTCATTGGGATAGGTGTGGTGGATACCTGCAGCATCCAAGAAAATCATGGACTCTGGGTGAGTAGAGAAGAGTCCGTCTTACTCCAGAGCAGGATGAGGAATGTGGGGTTGAGGCAAGGAAGAACTGGGCATAGCCCTGGGTCTCACATATTCTATGTGCCCACTGGAGGGCAGTGCTGGAAGGATGAGCCTGAGGTGGAGGGTCACTGAATGCAGAAGGAAGCCTGGTGGCTCAGACTCGGCCATGAGAAAACCACTACCCAACACAGCCGCACCCAAGCTCCCTTTCCACCAACCCCCACTAGTCACAGATCTAGATCAGCAGGTGCCATGAGCAACCTTATTTACATCTGCTTTGAGCCTCAGTCCTGCGAGCTTAACTCTTCATGGGATGGAGTAGTTTGCAAAGCTGGCTGTTGGGAGCAAAGTAGCAATGTAAAGAAGAGAACTACACATTGCACACAGAGAATATGGCAGCACCTCATGGCATGGGCTATGGATTGAGGGTCCACAAAGGTTCAGGATAGCTGAAGCAGGTGACAGACATTGTTCCTTCATTGGCCAGATATTTATGAAGCTCCTAATGTGTGCTAGCACCCAACTGTCATCAGCAACACAACCCCTTCCTGACACCATGGAGTTCCAGTTGAAGGCAGCAGCAGAGAGAAACAAAGTATAACAGAATTTACAGAAGAAAGGGAGACTTGGTCTGAACACAGATGGACAAAATCCTACAATTGAAGCTCTTTTCTAGCTCCTTACTTGAGCCCAGTCCTGCCACTGTCAACACAGGCTGTGATGGGTTGAGGATTGTGAGACACTGCCTACTGGACAGGTAGGTCCAGACACAGGAGCCCAGGTGCCATGAGGGTAATGTTTGGATGGCTGTGTGCAAGGACAGGCCATTCCCCTTACTATGCAGCCTGCCTGTCCATCCCCAGGAGCACTTCTTTCTTTCTGGGCACCTGGCTGGACCGGGCCTCAGATGATTTATTGCAGTCTTCAGAACTTCCTTGCCCCAAGCAGCTCGTGGTCTATGTGCAACTCACTATGCCTGGCTTGGAACTGGAGTGTCATGCCCACCTTCTTCTTGCTCAGCTGAAGCACCCAGAGGCCCCTGACACAGGGAGGGGGATGGACATGTCTCTCAGAATTAAGCACCTCCAGAGGTGGAATATTTCTGGGAGCCAAGATGATCCTCTGATAAATCATTAGGAGGATAGCAGTATGGGGAGATGTCCAGTGGTGGTGTTCTTGGGCTGAGGCTTCCTCTCAAGGCATTAGGATTTTCTTTTTGCTTGGAAAGTCACCTGGAATACCAGTCATGTTGCTGAGCCTTCCTCTCCTTTCAGCCCCAGCCCACAGTGTACCTCTCAGGAATTCCGCTATTTTGAAAAGTAATGGGTGAACATGAGGGATGCAGAATCCTCAGGATCAGAACTTTGTGTTAATTGTTGCTGCTCTTACATCACTCAGCCAGAGGAGAGGGAAAACAAGACTGGTGTTAACATTCAAAGACTTAAGTGAATGAAGAAACCAATGATGGTTGCATAAGACCCCTATGCCCCAAGGCAACAGGCCATTCTCCTCTGCCTCTTACACCACCACTGTGTCACCAAGATTCTTGGGGAAAATGTATTTCAAAAGTCAATTCCAACTAGGTTTTGTCTTTGCTAAAGTTTCCAAAATTTGATGGTGCTCAAAGTCAAATGCAGTCTTTGGCCATCTATGATTATGGAACAGTTGCCTTTCATCTCCCATGCCACCTAAGTCAGGGAACCCAAACCAAGACAAGGTCTTCCCTTGTGCCATGTCCAACTCAAGCTTTTACTGGTCTCAGTTAGAGAGTGATGGTGGGTGTTGGTTCTGCCTGCTGGACAATGGGCTGTTTTATGGACATGCCAATCCAGAGCACCTCTTTTTTGGAAAAGGCTTACCCATCAATGGCTGGAAGTGAGCACCCACCATATACTCACAGCCAGGGATCCCAGAATCCACACAATCTGCAGAGGACCCTCCTATAACCATTTAGCTACTGTGATGACACTAAGTAGCTATAATGTGTCCTGATTTTCTCATTAGACCAGACACCTTCCAACCTTGTCATAGAAGTACCAGATTTGGTCCATGGAAACCACCACATATAGTCCACAATCTACATCTCTTTCTCACTACTGTCCACTGGCTTGAAAGACTTTCCCTCTTCCTCCTCATCTTCCTCCTCATCTACTCTGTAGTAATACAATGGATTCTCTACAATATCATGATCCTTGACAGAGCTGGAGAAGAGAGATGAGTGAGAACGATTCAATGCCAAAACCTATGTGTTTGCCATGGGCTGTACCACCATAAGTGTACACACAATTTTGTGACTGTATTTTTCTGCAGAGAGGGCTCTTAAAGTTGATTAGATTCAATAATGGCACAGCATCCAAACCAAGGTGAACAACTTGGTTCTCGACACAATTGATGGGGAGGGATTAGCTCTCCAACTCTCCCTTCACATCTCTGGAAGAACTTCCCTGGGAGCAGTCACCCTCTTCTTTTCCTTGTCCCAGAATCATTAGGTACACAGCCCAGCTACAGCCCACTTCTCTCTCTCACTTCCCCAGCAGCTATCCTTTGCCAAAATCTGGAGTACCTGGTCATGAGGAATGAGTTGGCCTGTGCAAAATAAGCTGCCAGGGACCATCAGTTCCTGGTAACCCTGCCCTCACCCATGGAAGAAGACGAAGACAAGATGAACTCAGGTGAGGCTGGACAATGCAAGATGGTATCTGGGTAAAATTGGACCCTGTTTCCTTTACCCTTCACTGCCTTCTTGGCCTCTAGGTCTGGTCTTATACACTCAGACCAACATGCCTCAACTCTCAGCCCAGATAGCCCAAATGGGCAGCCTGAAACTATGCTTGCTCCTCGGCTGAGCGCTCACTCGCAAGGCTTTTCTCACAACTGGGTCATGGACTAGATGGTCCCTCCTAGTTTCAACGGTTTATCCTGTTGAATGATTCAGGTGCACTTGAAAAGAATGTGTATTCTGCTGTTGTTGGATGCAGTGTTCTATACATTCTCTTACATCTTGTTTAATTATACAGTTATTCAGATTTTCTTTATCCTTATCAATCGTCTATCTAGACATTCTCTCCAGTATTTAAAGTTGCATAATGGAATCTCTAAATATTATTTTAGAACTATTTCTCTCTTCAATTCTGTCAATGTTTGCTTTGTATATAGTGGGGCCTTATTATTAGGTTCATAAATGTTCATAATTCTTAAATATTTTTGTTGAATAGACTCTTTTATCAGTATATAATATAATACCCATGAACTATAAAGAGTATGTCTAAAAATCTACCCAAAACGAATTGAGAAGGGATTCAAAATGGCTCATGATTAAAGATCATCTAAACAAAAAGTAAGACAGAAATTGAGGAGGAAATGAGGGACCAAAAAAGGTATAAGATACATAAAACTATTAGCAAAATGTTAGAAGTAAACCTTAACTTATCTTAACTTAATTACCTTAAATATAAGTGTATTAAACTCTGCTTTAGTGGGTCAGGCTGCTATGACAAATGCCACACAATGAGTTGACTTAAACACCGGGAATTTATTGTTTTACAGTTTCATAGGCTAGAAACATTGTTTCTTGCTGGGTTCGGTAGCTATCTGGTACTGGCTTGCCACAATGCTTGGATTTTCTTGACCTGTATCACTGCTTCACTTGACACAACAATATCTTCTCCTTTATCTTCTGCATTCTTGGTAAGTTCCTACTTGCCTCCATGGCATTAATCACATGAGGACTCCAGTAATCTGAATTAAGACCCACCTCCATTCAGGTTGGCCTTACCTTAACAAAATTATTCATAAAGCCCCATTTGTAATGGGTTCACACATACTTGGACAGAGATGTCTAAATTGGAATAGATAATTCAAACAAAAACACTCTCCATTCAAAGGGAAAGATTGCCAGAATGAATAAAAGAACATGACCCTTGAGAAGCTAATCATCATCTGCTAAAATTTTATCATGAGTTTACAGAAATGCAATCATATCTTTAGGCTCCACATCTTATTCCATTTCTCTAGGTAGTTCCACCATATCTGGAGTCACTTCCTCCACTGAATTCTTGAACCCCTCAAAGTCATCCAACAGAGTCGGAATCAACTTCCTCCAAACTCCTGTTAATATGTATATTTTGACCTCTCCCATGAATCATAAATGTTCTTAATGGCATCTAGAGTGGTTAGTCCTTTCGGGGAGGTTTTCAACTGACTTTTCTCAGATCCATTAGAGGAATCACTCTCTAGGGCAACTGTAGCCTTAAGAAATGTATTTCTTAAATTATGGGATTTGAAAATCAAAATTATTCCTCAATAAATGGGCTTCAGAATATATGTTATGTTAGCAGACACGAAAACAATATTAATCTCGTTGTACATCTCCATCAGGGCTCTTGGGAGACTGGGATCATCGTAAATGAACAGTAATATAGTATAGGGGAATACTGGAAATGGACAATCCTCATTCTACTTCCATTTTTTAGCACTGATGCCTCTGGAGTGTGAGAAGACCTTAAACTTCTACCTCACAGGCTTATTACACTGCTTGGAGAGTGAATTAGAGGAACAAAGAGTTCAGTCAATGAGAATTTTTTTTGTGCAGGAAGTGGTACAGGTTATGAAAACTGGCAAGGAGCCTGTTCACAGGACTTGGGAATTATATCCATGGCAAAATGCTCTGTTGTTCAGTTTCTGTCTCTGATTAGTGAGGACCTTGGACTTCACTCCCCAGAGCAGGGAATGCAAGCTAGATGTTCCTGAATTGGGACATGGTGAGTATGATCCTAGAATTCTGATCTAGAAATATCCTTCCACAGGTACTAGGGCCCAACTATTAGCCATTATGGCTTCACACAGCAAAGGTAAGTATACAGAATCATCTGATTACCTCTGTCTCCTTTCCATGTCTCTGTATCTTCCATCCCTTCTTACATGTACTACCTTACTCTTACATTTCCCATAGCCAATAAAAATGGGTTTGAACTCATATTAACCTATCCCTTACGCAGATTATATGGATGCAGTATGAGCCATTATAGGCCCTGGAACCTCTGGAACCCCAGGACAATTCTTCCAGTCATCAGCTCTAAGCCTCTGAGTGGGAGCTGTCTAGAATGCCCAGGTTCTCATCCTTGAGGGCCAGTATTGAAGGACAGAGTTTGTCTTTTATTCAGTAATAAATAATAGCATAGGACATTTACAGAGGACAGATGTTCTGTCTTTTAATCCTTATTAGAAATCTATGAATTTGCTAATAATATTATAATCATTTTTGAAAAATGATGTAGACTAAATCCTTCTATTACAGTCACACATTCAGTTCTTGGAGCAGCAGAAATGCAATCCACACCTGGGAGTGCAGACCTCAAGACCTTAACCAGCGGGCCTTTAGAGTGTGGAGAGGATAGCTTTGGATATGCAAAGGCACTTTGGTGCATAGTTTCAAGAGATACAGCAGGAGTTGGAAGGGAATATTTCTGGTGATCTAGGTGCCATAACCCCTAGGGAGGTCTGCCTGGCTTCCCCCTAGACCCTGGGCCTACCCAGGTGCCTGGCAATGAGGTCCCGCAAGACCAGTGCTATCAAGAAGCAAAGGGCTACAACACTGCACATGCCTGTATAAGATGATAGGATCCCCCATATACCTCTCTGATCATCTTACTCTTGGCACTTCCCTGAAAATGATGGTTCTTTCTTCTATTTACCTGAATATGCATAAATTCCACAATGAATAATCTATTTTATAAGTTTATTTAATTTTTTTTAAAGAGATCAGGGTATTTTTCTAAGCCTTTTTTAACTCTCAAGATTGTATGTGAGAATCTTTCTTTTTGACAAGTAACACAAAATTGACAAACAATATCTCTGGACAAAGGCATGTAGGTTGCTTTTAGATAATTTTAGAAATATGACAGAATTACAGGAAAATATCTCTTTTCCTTAATTGCACCTACATGACTTAACAAATTATAGGTGGAAACTGTGTTGAAGGTATTTATATGTGTGTTTGAATCCAAATTAATCAAGGGGTGTGTTTTGTATTATATAATTGACAAGATTATGGAGTTTATAGAGAGATCAAAAACATCAGATGGATGCTTTATCCACAGTAAGAAAAAGTCCTGATTTCCTCATTGTGTTAACTGTACTCCCAATAAAGACATGGATACATTTACAACTATTTGGGTGATGGAGGTACAGACCTCCTTACTTTGGTAAATTAGTTATTAATATGAAAGTAGTTGTTGAATTGAACTATGGAGAAGGTCAGGTTATTATGAATATATTCCATAAGAAATGGCCAAATTGATCTTGTCTATCTTAGTACAGAAGGGTTTTATTATGCAGAAATTAATTAGTGGGGTAGAGAGGCAATAAAGAAATATATAAACTGATAAATACACACTGACAAATTAGGTGAGTGGCTCAAAGGAATAGAAGAGTCATATGCAAGCAAATGAAGAGGAGAAGGGAAGGCAAACTTAAGTTGAAGTTCAGAGAAAGGATCTTTGATTACAAAGAGCCTCCTTGTGAGGGCCGGCCTGCCCTCACAAGGAGGCCCCGGGAAGCGAACCTGGGGCCTCCCACATGGTAACGGGAGCTCCATCCATTGAGCCACACCCGCTTCTTCTAGTATTTCTTTAGAATTTTTTAGCAAGGGCATTGGGAAGGAGTGACTACAGTAGTTTGAAGACCATCAAGAGCCTCAGATATCAGAAAGTCCTAAGAGAACAATGTTCCCCTAAAGAAGTCATGGTCCAATTGTAGTTTGATTCCAAGTAAAAGGTAGGCACACTCATTGGAGTTAATTTTCAGGAGATCAATGTTGATCTTAATTGTATTTATTTCTGGTGAAATCGTAAGTTATTTTTGAAATTCACAGATTAATGGGATGCAAGAAAATGCTAACTAATTGTGGATAGCTCTACAAGTTTGATTGTTGTTTTAGTTTGCCAAAGGGCTGCTGATTCAAAATACCAGTAATATTAGGTTGGCTTTTATAATGGGTATTTATTTCAGGTAAAAGCTTACAGCTTAAAGGCCAGTTCCTTTAACTGTATGTAAAATTCAAAGTATTGACTTAATCCTGCTTCTGTTCTAAACAAATATTTGTAATTTGTCCATGAAACGCATTTAGTTAATAACAATGATATAGATTGGATTTATATTTTACAAGTGCTTTCATGTATATAAATTATTAAAAGCATTAATATTGCTGCTGCTTATTACTCTAGAACCATATTGCTTCTACAACTTCATGAAGATATCAGAGGGAAAACTATAATTCTCCCAAAATCCCTTTGAGCCCTATGCAGGTTTTAGGAATATCAATAGCTGTTATGTAGTCAGGATTTTCCAGTTGATTGGCTGATGTGACCATGGTTGTTGCCAAATTTGAACTCTGTAGGGAAAACAGGCTAGAAACT
>JAQZBX010051270.1:0-19431 GCA_029593785.1 Cabassous unicinctus | reverse complement strand
GGTGCCTAGATTACCCAAATATTACTCAGAAACTACAGGGATTCCCATGCTCCCCACCGCCCACACCCCCAAAAACACCCCACACAACCATTCCCCATCCGTGTGGTACTACACCCGCAATGGATATACACATCCTGGGGCCTTGCCACCGAGCATAGACTACAGTTCACATCACAGACCACACTCTTTCCCACCCAGTCCTGCATGGTATATTCTCATGGAATATGGCCTACATTCGTCGCTGCTTCACCACTCAGGACAACCCCCAAAGTCCCAGAGGTAATACTTATGCATACCTCAGTAGGATCTCATAGAACACCTAAGTGGATATCACCCCACACTGAGGGACCCCTAAGGGCTCTGGTGACACCCAGGTGCTATACAAGTGGGGATAGCCCCAGAGATTGATGCCTAATTAGTGGGCTCTTCATTGGCATCTGTGTTCCTGAGAGTGACAGAGTTGGACTCAAACAAGTCATCCCTGCACATGGTCCATCAGTCCCTTCTACTCAAACCTATATGTAATGCAGGAGTTTTTAGGTGCACTTCCAGAGACTGTATCCTCTGGCCCACCTATGTGCCAGCTGTGCCTGGAATCTCAGTGGAGCTGCAACTCCTATGCTACAGCTCAATGGACACATCCAAGTAACCTGGCGAGGAGACGACGATGGGCAACAGCCATCCCAGGGAATGGAGAGGGCCTGCAGCTGAAGGCAAGATAATCCCATCCACTATATCTATGGAATATAAGCCCTCTCTCACTTGGAGGTGGAGTGGACATCACCTTCCAAGTCCCCTCAGGATGGGGGGAGGAGCTGTGGACTAGAGTGGACTTGGTGGTGTTCTGTTGTAGACATATTGTGATTCAAGCAATGGAAGAAATTTTTACAGTGAGGTGGAGCCGGTGGCCACTGGACATTTTTGGGGCAGGGAGAGGAGGGGCAGTTGAAATATTCGGGCTTTTTTGGGACTTTGGGGGTTGTCCTGAGTGGCGAAGCAGTGACGAATATAGGCCATTTTCCATCAGAATATACCATGCAGAACTGAAAAAAAAAGTCTATAGATGCAACTCCATCTAGGAAATACCCTCACATTAACAATTAGACCAGCACTTATTAACATAACAACTGGCCACCATAACCTAGCCAAGTTTACACCCAACATAAACACATTAATCATCATACTATTTATGTATCTGTCCAAATTAAGAGGCTCTGAATGCTACAAAGACAAACATTTACTTTATTATCAAGTTACTCACATTAGTTTTAATTAATTACATGCTGAAATTTATAAATGTTTCTCTTCAGCTAAGCATAAGACATGGAAGAATATACTTATAAAAATTATATTATAAAATCCAAAAATAAGTAACAATTTTTCCCTGTTCCGGTACTATTCTAATAAAAGCCTAAGAAGTTAACTATTATTGTTGTTCATATTTTATAGCTGAGGAAACTCAAGCATAGACTCTTCAGTAAATTCCTCAAAGTCACAAATTTACTGATTGATCATTCAATCAAAAGCAATAATTTAGACCACTTAATCAGTATTCACTCTTTCTAAATGACCTGAGTGTACTTCAATTTTCTATAACAGAATGGAGAGGTAACCAGACCAAATTGTTTTAGCTTCATCCAGATTGTAAAAGATCACGGCCTGAACAAAGAAACCCATATCAGATTTACTGATAAAGTTTTCTTTCAAAAATATAACTTCTTAAGAGGAAACAAGTGCTTGTGTGAAATGTATTTCAGATTTTGCTTTAAAAAACAAGATAAATTAGTTCATGGTGTCCCTCCTCTTTCAAGTAAATCAATCCATAGAAACCAAATTATGGAAAATTCCCCAAAAGAAAAAAATATCCTTATTATGGTTTCTTTCCAATTGATATATTTGATGTCTTTAGAAGATAACATTTCTAATGAAGGAATTAGAGTATTATAAAATTTTTGAACAGATAATTTTCTAAGCTGAAAGATAACAAGCAAATTATGATAATCTGGATTGTCATCATTATCAAAATCATCAGTGGAATAATTCTGGGTAATTTCAAAGAGGATAATGATTGTCCTGCAGAAATTTGCATACTAAAATCATATTCTCATTGTTGAATACATATGTTATGAAATGTATGAAAGTCTTCTTAGTCTTATCAAGCTAAAGCAGATAGGAAAATTAAATTTAATCTTGAGGTGTAAGTATACTAAATGTATGAAGACAGGATCCATGCCCTTTAGCTGGCTACTGATGTAAATACTGGTTTTTAGCTTTCACTTTAATGATAGCAGCTAATTGCCTCCAAGTTTCCCTTTACTAAGACAATACTCTTCCTAATTTCTTATTTTTCTTCAGACATATTTAACATATTTACCTACTTTTAAACAATTGGAATCTTACTCCATCTTTTTTTCCCACACTACAGAAATGTGAGAATATCATAAACTCTATTCTCAATTTTTGGTTTTTGTTTTTCTCTCCCTCAATATGTCTTGGAGACCTTTCCACATCAGTACATATAGAGCTGTCTAATTCTTTCCAAAGGCTGGGTATAGTTGTATAGATGTATTATGATTTATAAGACTAGTGCAACATTGATAGCCATTTAGGTATTTTCAGCCTTCTGCTATGTCACACAGTGCTGCTAAGAATGACCTTGTACAAAAGTATTTCTCCCTTTTGGAAATGTATCTGTAGGATAAATACATATAAATAAATAGAACTGCTAGGTAAAAGGTTGTTTGTATTTAGACATATATATATAAGTAAATGTATAAATGTGTAGATTGTCCACTGTAGATGTTCCAATTTATACAAATATCCATCAGGAACATATGATAATGCCTCACTAACACCAGGTATCTTAATTTTGTTTCAGTTTTGCCAATCAGAGAGACTTAATTTGCAGTACCCTTATTATAAATGAGGTTGAGTATCATTGCAGGTAGTAAAGGCACATTTACTATTTTTCTGGAAACTATCTTTTGTTAATTTTTCCTTTGCATTTCAATTTAATTCTAATGATTAGTAGGAGCTTTTTATGTAGAAGAACATTTCCTTTTAGATGTAATGTGAATTGCAAATATAACTCTCACTGTTAAAAATTGGATTACTGGTCCCAATTTTTCAGTTCTCTTTGATTGTGTTGTATATCAAAACCCTTATTCTGACTTAATTATTAGAGAGTATACTTTTCTGCCCTTTGACTTTTTCATTGTCCACATGACTTGTTTTAGCCAAGGATGGGTTAATAGATGTGACAGGAGTGGAAACTTAAATTTTGCTTACTAGACTGGATTTAACATTTTCATGATTCATATTTAGAAGATTTTCCCCCAATCGCCATTATGATTTTTGCCTGGTCTCCACAGTAAACATATCTGAAGACCTGAGCCCAACAGCAACCTGAATCCATCCCAGCTGGTGCTGCAGAATGAAACAGAGCCACCCAGCAGGTCCCAGGTTCTATTATCCTTTCTAGAGGCAACCTTAGGGTGCATGCACATGAGAATAATTCTTTACTGTGCTTTGTCACCGTAAGGGCACAGCTGACACAGATATTAAATGGACAATTATCCCTAATTATCTTACCCTGTTTAAAAAATTGAAAAGAATTTTTTTTTTTACTTTATTTATATAGTTTGAATTTATTAATCATTTTCACAAATGGATTCTGGGATTTGAATGTTGCTGAAAAAGGCCTAACCATGGAAACCATGGAAACCATGGGACAATATATGTTTGTTTGTTAAAATAGCGAATTAAAATGAGACATTCTTTTTTTTTTTTCTTTAATGATGTTCTTCTTTCATTTAAATACTCAATTCCTCTGCAGTTTCTTCCAATATAAATTGTACACTAGGAATTTAAATTTAATTTTCAACCCAAATGTTGCCATTCCATTTAATTAGCAGATGATCTTTCATTTACTTACTTGGAATGTCTCCTTTAAATATACTAAATTACCCAAAGCATTACGTTTTTTCTAAACTTTGTTGATTTTTCCATTTTTAAATATGTACATTTGCATATCACTACCACTCTTTTCTTCTGGAACAGTTATAAGTTTACAGAATAATGGTATAGAGTTCCAAAATGCAACCCCCCCACACACATGCACATACAATTTTCCCTATTAGTAGCATTTTGCATTAGTGTGTTGTCTCTGTTACAATTGATAAAACAGTATTATGAATATACTATCTATAGTCTGCAGTTTACATTAGCATTTATTTTTTGTGTTGTACAGTTCTGTGTTTTTTATTGTTTAAAAAAAATTTTTTTCTGGTAACATATATACAACCTAATATTTCCCATTTTACCTGCTTTCAAATATACAGTTTACTGGCATTAATCATGTTCACAATGTTGTGCCACCAACATCCCCATCCATTATCAAAACTTTTCCCTCACTTCAAACAGTAACTCTATACCAATTAAGTATTAACTCCCCATTCCTTACCCCACCTTGATAACCTATATTCTAGTTTCTGGCTTTCTGAATTTATATATTCTAATTATTTAATATAAGTGAGATCATTCTATATTTGAACAAAACAGGGCAGTTTTTAAACATAATTGCAAAATGATTAAGTCATGTGTTTTGTGGTTTCCTAAAATCAATGCAGGGATAATAAAGGAAATGATGGAAAATATATCAGAAAGCATTAGTTAGTCAGAAAAAAATCAACTGGATTTTGATAATTAAGAAATAGAAATGAGTATTTGAAAAATTACAAGTGGGAAATGACAGCACTTCTGGCAGAAATATGAGAGTAAAAATGGGAAGAATACTGGGTTGGAAAGGTGTGGCTACAAGTAAGGAGATGCAGCAATGGGCACCCGAAGAGCAGACATTCCGTAAATGCCTTTCAAATGACTGTTAAATGAATTCCATAGAAGACACATTGAATTTGATGTGGACATTTTCAGTACAAAGGTAACCTTACATGTGTTTGGTAATTGAAGTTTACAAAGCACTTTCACATATTACTCATTGAATCCCCACAAAAAACCAATGGGAGTAAAATACCATTATGACCTCTTACAGCTGAAGCAATGTTTCTCAGAAAGACTTAGTTACTTACTTAAAGTTATATATTTAGTATGGTGCAGAGATGAGGGCTATTGCTGCTATTGCAGAATGTTCTCAGTGGAAGTAGCTTCATAGGCCATTAGGAGGTTATTTCAGAAATTCTGGAGGAAATCATCCTCAAAGATATTGTAATTCCGAATAGACACAAATAATTGCAGAGCAAGTTAAAAGTTAGAACACCTACACATTAGTTGTGAGATTCATGAAAATCAGGATTCTGTATCTTTTTAATTACAGTATCACTAACACATAGGGAAGCTCAATATATGTTTTGTTAAATAAGTGATTTACCTAAAGCTTGGAGCCTACTAGGACAATATATTTTTGCTTGTATATAATAAAAAAAAAAAAAATCCAAAGGACCTGTATCTTAGAGTCATAGTAAAATAAAAAGGGCCATCTTGTAGCAACAAGCTAATGTAAGATTTACAGATATTGGGAGTTAAAGGAAGGGTTCTAAAGATTATTTTTTGAGAAGATCATATGTATCAAGCATGACAAACTAAAGTATTTTGAAAGACTGAAATTATACAACTAATATTCTCTTTTTATTTTATAATACAGCTTTTTGATGGTGTTTTATATATGTGTAGGTGTAGTGTACTGGCAAAACACACTACTGAGAGCTGAGTGAGATTTTGTTGGTGGAAAATATTGTTTTTGAGAAATTTTATGATTTCACAATTTCTGTTTCATTAATTTAGTTTTTGTTTGGGAACATCTATTATACATAGATTGGCTATTCTGTAAACATATTCTATGCAAGCCACCTTCCCTTGAATCCTTTTCATCTTTTTTTATTATTTTGAATTTTCCCTGCCTTTGTTTATTCTATTTCTCTGAAGGCATTATCTAGAATGTTTTTGAATTCATGTGTGTCCTCTAGGTTAGTCTTCAGTTCTGCAATGTTATTCATTGATTACAAATTACTTTTTATGTGCTATCAATTTATGTTTTTTTCTAACTTAGAATTATGCTGTTCTTTTAGATATATTATTTTCTTAATTTATTTTAACTTGCTATGGAACATTTGGCTGCAGTTGCCGTCTGTTTTGTGGGATGCCTTTCTGCAGGGCTTTTGTTTTTGGTAGGGGCATTATTTTACTTTAATTCCTCTTCTTTCATGTAATATCTTAATATGGGATTTAATTCTGATAATTTTCTTGCACTGCTTTTTTTTCCCTACCTTAGATTAGTTTCCTGGAATATTAGGAATATGGGCCTGGAGATTTTTTGGGGGTTCACAGCTCTTATGCCGTCTCCTATAGTTTTCATCAATTGTTAAAGATTTGGCTACTCTTCACGTGAGATCTCTTAGCAGTTTTCTTTACTCATCTTCAACTTGACTGTCTTTTCCCTTTATCCCTATTCTGATCACTTCAGATTCTCTGTTCTGATCACTTTAGATTCTCTTTCAAGCAGTTTCTCCACAGATTGGAGCTTTATTGTAGAAGTGAGTTTGGAGATTTCATAGATTCCATATTTATCCCACCATTTCATCCTAAACCATGATGTTATCTACGAATTATAGTATGGAAAAAAATATTTCCAATTTCAGTGGCTGATCTCAAATTGGCCAGCCCAATGTTTCAGGGCATACCTGGTGCAATTTGGGGGTAGGCCTTTTCTCAAGTTCACGCTTGCCACCTTCCTTCTCTTTCCTCCTGCACAGATGCTGACAGCACAGAGGTCTTGTGCTATCAGTGATTTGTCCCTCCTGGTTCCCGTTGCATGGTTTCTTGTGTAGGTACAATCCATGGGGTTTTGGTTTTGCTACTCTAGTTTTTGAGGAGAGATTCAAACATTAATTCTATTTCCCATCATTTTCCAGCATATCTTCCCCTGATGTCTCAAGATGAGAGTGAAGAGATCAGTCTCAAAAGCTTCACTTAAATACCAGTTTGTGCTTGGATTTTGTATATATAATGATTTGAAAGTATACATTTCTTAATTTAAATAGAATATAGTAAACATCTGTATTTGTGGATGCAATATTTCCTGAAAGTTAAAATCACCATATGCTTCTGGCCAATGCCCCCTCTCCTCCCACACACAGACATTGATCATATTTTGAAATTCATTCTCCTTTTCAGAAAATATTCCTAAATGAAACAAGATATTTATCACCAAATTGTCTCTGATTTGCTTTTTCCACTTTATAATATCTATCAACTTGTCAGTGCCTGTTATCAGAACAAACCACAGAGCAGTTTCATTGGTTTGAGTTTATTATAGAATGCTGATATTTTTTTTGGCTGAAAATCCCAAATCATCATTCTTATCCCAGTCATTGTTGGAAAAAAGTCTTAATAAATGAAACCAAACATTTGTAGTGATTACATAGAAACATTGTTGTAATTTCAATGAACTAAACTAATTATTTCTTAAGACCTTGAATTTGTATGTTAATTTTATTAAGAAAGTAAATTTCAAGAACTTGGAAACCATTTCTACCTTTCTGAATGTCAGATGATAAACTGAGAAGAAAGCGCTTAATCATCTTGAAGGAGCAGTCAATATGGTGGGAGAATCCCTGTTAAATAAATCTTTACATGTTAGAGGTAATTTTTAAATTTCAAAATAAAAATTAATGCCATATTTTCTACCCAATTATCTAACTGATCCACTGAGCCCAAACCGTTAGTAGGCTCTATTACCCTGGTGGGCTCTCCATCTGGACCCTTCCAATGGACCTCCAGGGTATGGGAATATACAAGTATTTAAGAGATTGCAGTGTCTCCACAGAATTTCTTAGCTATTCATTTTTAACTGGATCTGATAGTTAATTTACTCAGATAGAATATATGATTTTAAATAAAATACACCTCTATTTGTCTAACTACTTGCTTATTTGGGTAAACTAATTAATATAGTGAATTAAAAAATATTTACTAATGTTAAGTTTTACTAAAGCAATTTGTACACTGCACAAGTTCCAGCATGGTGTGGCATGTTAGAAACACATTTATGACTTGTCTCCACTTATATCTTCTTGCCATTATATATGTTAAGTCATTTCATGTGGCAATCAACACAAGAACTCCAGTCATAAATTTAGTACACTATATAGTTAAATATGTTTCCAGAGTAATTTAAAACAGTTATCCTGGAGTTGAATAATGTAACTTACATTTTCAAAGATGACTCCTACATTATACAAAAAAAACAGTTTCACACAGGTGTTACCAAATCAATTTTCACTTGAATAATTATACAATTTTGCCAGAGAACAGTAATTACTCAAAGCCTGAGGGATTTGAAGCATCAGAGGAAAGGACGGTTTACTTTGTTTATACATTGTGATTTGTATTTCTCAATCAGAGTAAAAAAACATTTTAAAAATTAAATCTTCCCTAGATATTTAGATCTAATTAAACTGGAAACATGGAATGTTGTGGGGGAAAAAAAAAATGAAACCACACCCCACCATACCACCACTAGCAATAAGAGCAACAAAACTGATTTAGATCTAAAATACTTGGATTTTACTGATTTCTCTAGCTGGCCAACGTTGAATATAATGAATAAGGTCCCATGTATCTCTCTTCTTTTCTTCCCTGAAAAATGGAGGGTTTGAACAAGATGTTCTCTAAGATTGCTATCAATGCTTCTGTTACCTTCTCATTAGATAGTAATCTGACAGTCTATAACAATGCTTTCTCATCTCTACTGATTATGAAAGGGCTAACTCTTTAAAAATGAGATCTATTACTTTTATTTCTGCCAGTTATTTAGTAGTCTCTTTTTAAAAAAAAATACATATTTTATATTTTTTAAAGATACTTAGATATCATAAATGTTACGCAAAAAATATAGGGATTCCTATATGCTCCACTCTCCACATCTCCCACACCGTCCTACATAAATAACATCTTTCATTAGTGTGGCACATTCATTGCAATTGATAAACGCATCCTGGGGCATTGCCACTGAGCATGGATCATATTTCACATTGTAGTTTACACTCCCTCCCACACAATTCTGAAGGTTATGGGAAGATATTAAATGGCCTACATCTGTCTTTGCAATGTCATTCAGGACAAATCCCAAGTCCCGAAAAGCCCCTGTGTTACACCTGTTTTTCCCTCTCCCTGCCCCCAGAGCCTCCAGTGGCCACTGCCTCCACATCAATGTTGTAATTTCTTCCATTGCTAGAATCACAATAAGTCTATAGTAAAATACCAGTAAGTCCACTCCACTCTAGTCAATAGTTCATTCCCCCATCCTGAGGATTCTGGGATGGTGATGCCACTCCACCTCTAATTTAGAGGGGGCTTCAATCAGATACAGCTAATGGATGGGACTCCCTTGCTTGCAGTTGTAGACTCTCTCACCTCCTTGTTCATTGTCTTGGTGAGCCCAATGAACTGGAGAGTAGGTGTTGCAACTCTGCAGAGGCTCAGGGCCCAGCTGGCACATGGACATACACCTACCAACTCCAGCACCAAGTATAGGTTCAAATAGAGGGGACAGATAAGCCATGTGTATGGAAGCCAGAACTGAGTCCAATTCTGTCACTCTCAGGACCTCAAACTCCAAAGGGCCTACCCCAAGTACAGGGGCAATGACTGGTGAAGGAGGATGATCCATTGATGGGTCCTTGATATTGATGACTATGCTTATGAGCCTTTGCTCTTGAAATTGAAACTTAGCCTAGTGTTCTGGGGTGCCTAAGAGTTGCTTCCTGAGAGCCTCCTTGTTGCTCAAATATGGCCTCTCCCAAAGCCAAACTGAGCATATAAGTGCATTACCTTCCCCCCAGCGTGGGACATGACTCCCGGGGATGAGGATCTCTGGCACCGAGGGATTACTACCAAGCACCAACTAGGAATGCAACTGGAAAAAGACCTGGAATAAGGGGTCGGGGCGGTTGTGGAAACATAATGACAAATGAGTTTATATGGCTAAGAGACTTCAAAGTGAGTTGGAGGTCATTCCATACGTAACGCTTATGCACATCTCAGCAGGATCTCATAGACTGCCAAAGTGGATACTATCCCAAATAGTGGGGCTCCTGAGGGCTCTGGAGACACCCAGGTCCTATGGACAGGGCAGATAGCTCCGGAGTTTGGTGACTTGTTAGGAGTGTCTTTTATCATATATTTGGGAGCAAACTGAAACATATGTTAGTTATATTTTTTTATTTTAAAAAAATGAAACAAAGAATTTAAAATATCTATTACCTTGTAGGGCATAGAATGATTACTAAGTTATATATTCTTTGAAAAGTCTTGGATATGGGACAACACAGCTAAGGAAAGGGATTAAGATTATTGGAAGTCTAATCTTTGTTAACCACTATGCCAAATTTTACTTACATTTATTTAATTTACTTACTTTTATTACATCCTTTAAAATATAGTGAAGGAGGTTTTCTTTGCCTTATTTTTTTAATTAATTTCATCAAAAAATTCCAGCATTTACTAACACTATACTTCAATTAGCCTTATTTTACATGTGAAAAAGCAATGTGATAAAAATCACAAATTTAATAATCAATGGATGTGATATTTGTAAACAGGTTTCCCTTACTGCAAATGGCATACTTGTCCTTTCTATTCCTCAACTGCATAATGCATGCCCATTAGGGATAGAGAAACTATGCAATGTGGATAGTCACTCCCTGCAAAATAAACACCTATTTGTTTTCTAAAATAAAATTTTGAAAGGTAGAGTTGAAATGAGTCTATAATACTTATTTTCATGAAAGTTACATGTTTATACCACTTTTTGAATCTTAAAATAGGAATGCACCCCCAGTAAATAGAAACAATGCATGAAACCACTGTGGAAGGAATTATACTTGTTTGGAAGACTAGTGGTTATATAAATATGCATGCAGCATTCTCATATAATTGACTGAAAGATCCTTTTCCCTCTCTCAAAATTTAAGTGGGAATTCTTGTGATTCTTGTGGTCTGCAATAACTTACAAATGGCACATTATGTGTGCCATGACTTAGAGACAAATCAGTGAGCAGGAATGAATACTCGGCTTATGACAAATAGATAGGGTGGTCATTGAAAATTTAATTCACATCTCTGTACTTCTATTTTCTCATCTGTGAAATGATGGTGATACAAGTTACTTCTGAAGTACAAACTAACCATTATCTACATAAATAGTCAACACCTACTGTTCACCTTTCCCAAGAACTAGCAACCATAAATATATAAACATTTTTTCCAAAGAAAACGTTCAGTTCAAAAACAGCAGAAAAACCACTGATGTTAGAAATGCTTGGCAGTATTGGTTTCAGGGATGGGATGATACCAGCATTTTATGTGTTTCCTAGGTGGAGAGGTAGCACAAGAAAAGTAGGGGGTGAGGAAAAATAAGCTGGACTTCAGAGGGCATTAATTATGTTTGTAATATAGAGAAGTTTAAGGATTTCTTCAATCATACAATGAGATGTCTGTACTAATTTTTTTCTCAGCAGCCTTGAGTTCTAAAATCTGATTGCCTTAGTTTGACATCCATTTTAAAGATACTGAGACCAACCATTGAGGATATGTACCTTATTTGGGAGAAGAGTGGTAGAAAGTGGAGAAATGAGGCCAGAAAAGGAAGAAATCCAGTGAAGAGTGGATTATCGGCCAGCTATTATTTTGAGTGATTGTTGTTTAATCACATTGGGGAAATCGAGAAGCTGGAATAGAAAATGGCTCCAAATAATGTCCCCTCATGGCAGGCACTGAATGAGGGCTGTGCACTTTCAGTCTACCTCAGGTGTGGCAAAATGGACCAGAGAAATCCCTTTGTTAGAGAAACACACGTGCTGACAGGTAGGGGCAAGGGGAGATGGGTTAGGCACCAGCAGCCATAAAATTCTTTTTTTTTTTTTTAAATATGTTTTTTAAATTTTTTAGAAAGATATATAGATTACATAAATGTTACATAAAAAACATAGGGGATTCCTATATGCCTCACTCCCAACCCCTCCCACATTTTCCCACATTAACAACATCCTTCATTAGTGTGGTACATTTGTACAATTGGTGAACACATTTTGGAGCATTGCCACTAAGTGTGGATTATAGTTTACATTGTAATTTACATTCTCTCTCTCGCACAATTATGTAAGTTAGGACAAGATATATAATGGCTTGTATCTGTCATTGCAATGTCATTCAGGATAATTCCCAAATACTGAAAACATCCCCATATTACACCTGTTTTTTCCTCTCCCTCCCCTCAGAACCTCCAGTGGCCATTGCCTCCACATCAATGATAAAAGTTCTCCCATCGCTAGAATCACAATAAGTCCACACTAGAATACCAGTAAATCTACTCTAGTCCATCGTTCATTCAATAACATTCTAATATAGTCTGTCCCAAACATTTTCCCTCAAGTATTTGTGAATCTTCAAAATCTTTGCCAGTATATATAGTGATAACAAAACATTGCTTGGTTTTGAAGAATCTCTACCTTCAATAGTGAGTTGCAATTATCTATGGGGCATAGTTCATTTAATGGGACTAGAATATAATTTTTCTCAAATATCTCTTGGGATTTAGGAACTGTTTGGTCAAATAACTTTGCAAATTGCTTGGTTAGATAATAGTAAACAGAATTCTTCAAAATTATCTCCAATAGTTTTACATAGTATTGTTCAAAATAAATCTCAGAAAGAGGGATATTTGAAATCCTTTTTTAATAGAGCATTTATTAATTAATTCAGGAAGGCTTTCTAAAGCTATTGCTTTCATGAAGCTTACATTCTATTTTGGTAAAAGGAACAAGCCAAGACAATAAACATAATTAAGTAAATGTTATATGATAGAATAGAAGGAAATACATGCTATGGAGTACAATAAAGCAATTCAAAGGTGACAGAGCATGCTGGAATAGGAGGGGGCTGAGTGGTGGTTGCTCTGGGGTATAATTTTAAATAGAGTGGACAAGTCCTGTTTGGTTAAAGACTTAGAGGAGATGAAGGATGGAGCTATTTAGATATTTGGAGGAAAAACATTCAGAGTAGAATAGAGCAAGTTGAAGACTCTGAGGTAACACTAGATCAAAGGAGAAGTTGGTGTTTGTCTTAGTTTCCCAGGTGCTAAAACAAATACCATACAATGGGTTTGCTTACAAAATAAGAATTTATTAGCTCATGGTTTTAAGGTTAGGAGCAGCCCAAAATTAAGGTGTCAGCCAGGCACTGCTTTCTTTCCAAAGGCTCTGGCATTCCAGGATTGGCTGTGAGTGATCCTTGGTTCTTGGCTTTTCTGTCACATGACAATGCACATGGGAATGCCTTCTCCTTTCTAGTCCAGTTTCCCTTGACTTCCAGGGTCTCCTCCACACTGGCTTTCTCCCTGTCATCTTCCCTATAAAACTCCTGAAAATAGTATTAACCCATCCTGGTCTAGTTAGCCCCACCTCAAATAAAAATAAATCTTCAAAAGTTCCTCTTTACAATGAGTGCCCACCCACAGGAATGAATTAAGAATAAGAGCATGTCTTTGTGGGGCACATAATTCAACCTACCACCGTGTGACTGAAGTAGAGTGAGCAAAGGTTGAGCTAAGATATGAAGTCAGAGAGAGGACAAGGGGACAGATTCTAGAATGTTTTCTAGGATATGATGAGGATTTGGGCCTCTACTGCCAGTTAAATGGGAAGTCATTGGATGTTGTGAGCAAAGGTGTGACATGATATGACTTATATATTCACAGACTCTGTCTGGTTGCCTTGTTGAAAATAGCCTGAAGGAGAGGAGCAAGGATAAAAGCTGGAGACTAATTAAAAGTCCATTTAATGGAATTATTCAGGCAGAGATGATTGTGACTTGGACCAGGGTGTATCATGAAAAGTGGTGAGAAACAAATCTGATTCTGGAATATATTTTAAACTAGAACCAACTGAATGTCCTGATTATTGAATGTAAGATGAAAAAGAAAACAAGTTGGTCAGGATGGATCTGAGGTTTTTGGCCAGATCAAGCAGAAGAACTGGATTGTCATTAACTGGCATGAAGGAATCTGTGGCCAGATCAAGTTTGAGGAAGGAGACCATTTTAGTTTGGAACATGGTGTATTTAAGGATTTTATTGGACATCTGAGAAAACAAGTCAAGTAGGAAGGTCTGGATTTCATAGTATAAACAAATTTGGGAATATTCCACATATAAATTATTTTGAAATCAGAAGTCTAGATGAGTTAATCAAGAGAGTATAGATAGGTCTTATGGATTTCAGGGAATGAGTTCCGTGACATGCTAATATGAAGGGACTGGCAAGTGATGAGAGACCAGCAAGGAGACTAAAAAAGAAGCCAGTTAAGAGGGAGGAAAATCCAGTGAAAATGGTACCTTGTAAGACAAGAGAAGAAAATGTATCCATGAGAAAGAAGTGCTTAATGGAGGTAAATACTGTTGGTGAGATGAAGACAAAGAATTGACTTTTAAGCTTTCAGAACAGCCAGTGTTCCACTGATATCATTTTATAAAATTTTAAAATCACCCTTAAGAAAGCAGAAAACAAACAAGCAAATAAACAAATATTTCCTTCATTAACTACTTACAAAAATCCTAAATAAACAGGTAATAAATAAAATCTAATTTTGTGTTAGAGTGAGAATATCTCATTAACTATCAGGATTTTTCCTAAAAATTAAAAATTTTGCCTGCTATTATTCATCATGTTAAAAACAAAATGGGGAAAATGACATTATTCTTTTGTATAGATGGTGCTATGAATAGGGTGGCACATACCCTTTAAAAGATTTATAATAAAACCAGGTAGATACATGAAGATGTTCTGCCAGCAATAGAACCAAAGAAAAATTCACAGCCCCAACACCCCTTTGTGAATGGCCCCTGGAATCCTTTCTCTTCACCTTTACCAGGCTGATCAATTTGGCACTGTCATAAATTGCTTAAGCACTATCAAGGTCCATAAGGGAGATGCAAAAATTTTGACTATAGAATGTCATCCTTATTCAGAAAAAACACTCTGAAAGGAGGCCATTACTGTCTACTGCTCCAAGTCCTCTTTTTAGGCTCTCTGGTCTTCCTTACTTGAGGCTACAGGGCGCTTTCCTTCTTTAAAACTGCCACTGCCCGCTCTATACCTTGGGGTCTGCCACCTCAAAACTGTAGACTGGGGTATGAACGCCCCAATGTTTTTCTTATTTGCTGCATCTTTGAGGGGGAACTTATCATAATGCCTCAACACCCCCCAGCTTTGGAGTCAAACAAGCCTGGGTTCAAGTTCTAGCTTCCCCACCTTCTAGTTGGATGACCTTGGGCAATTAACCCAGCCTTTCTAAGCCTCAGTTTCTTCATCTGCAAAATGGAAACTATCTCAGGATTATTGTGAGAATTCAGTGAGCTAAGCTTTTAAAGCAATTAGCACTATGACTGGCATAGAGACAGCATTCAATAAGTGTTAGCTATAATAGTAATAAGTGGTTGTTGATACTGTAATACTGCTGTATCATCAGCTTTGCCATCCTGACTACCTCGTAAAGCTTGACAAAGAGCAATGGTTTTAACTTGAAAGGCCCACAGCATTCAGGAAGTTTTTGTTTATCTTCATCTTTGGCCTTAACTCAAGATACTCATTCACCCAGACATGGTACCATGGCAGCAAAGGGAGGCAGTCCCATCCTAGGATGGACCCCACATATTTCTTGTCCAGAATGATGTCAGCTTACGCACACAGAAGGAAGAACTCCCAGGGAAATTTATTTCCGAAGCTTAGAAACAGCCTTCCCCAAAGTGACCCAGCTCCTGAAATAAGCAATCTTAACACTACAGATTCAGGCTGCAAATAGAAGCTAAGCCAAGAGCAATTATTACCTGTGACTGATAATTCCAATAAATGGAGTTTATTTGTGGTTCCAAATAAATAAATAAATATAAAAAAATCAAATGGAAAAATTTGATATTTGTGATATTCTTCACTAAGCTAAGCAGAACTGGTTATGTCCTTAGCATAATATATAATACTTGTGACAAATCAACAGTCAATGGCATTCTTCTCATTTGAAACACTGGAGACTTTTTCTTAATGTTACAAGTAAGAACTTTAATATACCATATTCAATAACATTCTATGAATCAGAAATAATCATTAATAAAAGATATTGTAAATATTTTTGCAGATATTAGGAACAAAATTATTTTTATTTAAATAATGAAAATGAAATCCATCAATGAAAACTACACCAAGGTATGGAAAAATAAATTGAGAGATATGTGATACCCTTGAATGTGAAAACCAAATATTTAACCAAGAGGTAAAACAGGTGAAAGTGGTATCTTGGAAAGTCAACTGAAGAAAGTGCACAGCAAATGCTGTAGAGAGTTAGAAGTAGAATAAAACTGACTTGGACATAAAGAGACTAATAATCCAGTGAGGTCATTTTTAGGACATAGGCTTATCTCTTTTGTTTAATATCAGACAATCAACAGCTTCTTTTATGAACATAATTATAAAATCCTGAATAAAATAATAACAAAAAATCTAGTTCTGCATTAAAATAAGATGCCATGGACGTTGGAATTGAAATGCAAAACAATGCTTGCATAATCAAAAATGCAGTAACATTATCCATTACTTTGTAAAGTCAAGTAAGAAAATCTATATCACCATTCATGAAATTCCTCACTAAGTTTTTAGGGAAGAACAGGATATTTCTTCAACTAATAAATAATATATCTGGATGTACTATTGGGTGATCATGTGTTTTTTTTTTTTATAGTTTTGCTTTTGAATTATCAAATAATTTATAGGGACTTTCTAAATTATTACATGTTATATTAGGGAACACCTATTTTTTTTGTTTATGCCAACAACTCTTTGCTCACACACCCCATATCTGGTGACTGCTGACCCTTCCTCAATCCATATGGTTATATAAGAAAAAGCCATGCCCTAAGTCAAGATCCCACCCACTCTACAATTAATTAGTATAGAGAGATGGCCATCCATAAGGCACAGCTAATTCAAACGCTTCCCCTCTATTTTTGAACCATATCTTTCATAGCAGAGGAAACTGAGAACATGTAAATACTGTCCTTCTTGGTAGCTCAGCTTGCCATATAAACTAAAAACAAAACAAAAACAAAAACAGATTGCCAGTGAGAGAGGAGAATGCAATAGATGAAAAGATGTAGGGGGAGTAATAAAAACACTGGCGAAAGGTAAAATGAGAGAATTATCTAGGCACCAAATAATATTTCAATCCCTTCATTCTAGACAAATTCTGTTAAACCTACTAGACTTTAGATCCTGTGATATAGAGCTAAACCCTTATAATGAATTCCTTTTTACTGAAATTCACACAATTGGATTTTTACTTAAAATAGAATAACTACTCATTTAATAGTTAATCTCCATCTTTGTTATCTAGAGTCATGAAAAAATATTGGAAAATTAGCAAAAGATCCTTAGAGTCTTCATCTCCATTGAAGGAAAAATATTTATCTTAGGTTAAACAAGTATCATTTATGCCTTCTTTCTAATAGTTTGAATTCCAAATGAGCAAACAATTCTAGTACAAATATTTTGGATTGATGAAATAGAGATGGGTATAAATATACAAACACACAAACACGTGTGGATATATTTATTTTGAAAACACAAATTCTTCTCAGCACTATTATATCACGAATATGCTGAAAAACACATGGTGTAAAACACTTAAAATGCATTTCATCTTTTGTTTATATTATTTTACAGTAATATTTTCTGATGTAACTTTTTGAGTTCTGATTTCTCTAACCAAATGATTCCTAAATCATGAACAATTCATCATTCCTTAGGGTCATCTCCCTACAAGAAAAACAAAAAAGAAACAAAGAAACTTTTAAGTTATGGGAGTCAGGACCCAGTCGTCTCTGCTTCTGGCTCACAGTAATAAGGCTGGTCTAACTTTAACATGTGTGATCTTATGGATTTCATCAACAGTCTTGCAAAAGTGCTGTAAATCATAAGTTTATGAGTGATAAAAATGAGTAGAGTTGTACAATCACTGTGTTATGATATCACAGACTGGAATTAACATGGCTGCAATAATTGCAAGATGAATCATTTTTATCACAACCAATATTTCTCTTAGCATAGGATGCCTTTCATGTGTTATTGAATTTTTTTTTCCAAGTAATGAACCATGAAGATCTGTATTAAATTGCATGCAGAGATGATCCATGTAGTGCAATATCAATCTATTGTGTTATCAAAATGATTATTTTTATTATATAAAGAAATAGAGTACACATTGAAGTAATTTAGGAAAATAGAAACAAACAAAAACCAATACAAGAACACCATCGCTACCATTATTGTGTTGGACTTCTGGCCTTTTTCCTACATGTTTCTAATTTTATATGGTGGATATTAGCTTACATAAAAATTTTGTCAATAGTTCTTTTCTATATGGATGTATACATAAATATTACAATGTAAAGAATCAATGCTCATAAAATGGTGAAAAATCAATATTGCAGAAAAAGAAAGTATTCAAAAGCAAATAAGGTTTTACATTGATTTCACATTTATGCTCATTTGTATTATGCACCACTGAATATCCATATGGGGTGATCAGGGAACTATTGCCCACAGGCCAAATTGCCCTGCAGCATGTCTTTGTAAATAAAGTTTTATTAGAACACAGCCACACTCATTTGTTTATATATTGCCTGCAGATGCTTTTGCACTAAAATGGCAGAATTTAGTAGCTGTAACAAAGACAATATGGCCCACAAAGCTGCAAGTATTTATTATTTTTCTCTTTACTGAAACTGTTTGCTGCTGTAGGATATCAAAGATGTGTAACATTTGACCACTGCATCCAAACATCTTACAATCTAGTCAGAAAATATATACACACCAAATAAATAACCACACATTTGCTGCAGGCTATCTAATAATCTCCCCATGCAACGTTACTTCCTTCTGAGGAAAAATTCAGTTTGGGGATCATTTTTAATGGTCCTTGATGATTTATTCCTCTGGAGAGACTAGGGTGAATTAAGAACTTATTTCAAAATTTAAATTGAAAATAAGTAAGTAATAATACATGATATTCCATCTATTTCAATGTTTGACGTTAAAATATTTAATAATATATTGATTTATACTTTGCTCTTTGATAAATGACTCAAAAGTAAATGAAATCTAGAATTTCCTTTTTGAAGTTAAAAAAAAAGGGCATGAATCTGATGGAGATTATAGACAAGACTAAAGAATACAAGCATGTATGTTTTGTATTTTGATAAAAGACATACATAGGGAAGTGGGTGTGGCTCAGTGGATAGAGCCCCCGTTTACCATATGGGAGGCCCGGGTTCGTGTCCCGAGGCCTCCTTGTGAGGGCACACCGGCCTGAGC
>JAQZBX010051269.1:0-19431 GCA_029593785.1 Cabassous unicinctus | reverse complement strand
CACAGCTGCTTCCCTCTACCGTTTCTTTATAAGTTTTTTTTTTTTTTCTGTTTTAACTTTTATATTTGGATTTATGTTTATTTAGAGTTAGTTTTCACATATGGCATGAGGTAAGGGTCAAAGCTCAGTTTTGTCCATACAGACATCTAGTTTTTCCAGGGTCATTTATTGAAAAAACTACTCTTTTCCCCATTTTATTATCTTAGCATCTCTGTCACAAACTAACTGACCATATAAATAAGAGGTCTATTTTTGGATTCTCTGTTTTTTTTCATTGATTCTTACTCCCTTACCATACTGTCTTGATTACTATATCTTATTTTAAATCAGGAAATCAGGTAAGTAAATCTTTCAATTTTGTTCTTCTTCAAAATGGTTTTGACTAGTCTAGGTATTTTGCATTATTGTATAAATTTTAGAATCAACTCATCAATTTCTACAAAAACCTGTGGGAATTTTGATGGGGGTTGCATTGAATCTATATATTAATCTGGAAAGACTTGTCATCTTAATAATATTCAGTCTTTCACTCCAAAGACATGGTATATCATTCCACTTATTTATATCTTCTTTAATTTCTTCCAGCAATATTTTGTAGTTTTCAGTATACAGCTAGATCTTGCACATACTTTGTTCAATTTATACCTAAGTATATTATGTTTGGCTGCTATTGTAAATGGTATTTAACTAAATTTTCCAATTGCCCACTGCTAGTCTTTAGAAGTAATTGATTTTTGTTTATTGACCTTGTTTCCTGTGACCTTGCAAAATTTACTTATTATTCAAGTCTTTCGCCTGGTTTCTAAAACGTTCTAGAGCCTTACTATTCCAAGTGCGGCACATAGACAACCAGCACATCACCTTTGACTTTTGAGAAATGCAAAACTGTAAGCTCCAATCCAAACCCACTGAATCATAGCCTGCTTTTTAACCGGATCCTCAGATGATTCATATACACATTACAGATTGGGAAATGCTAGCCTAGATCACATTTCTAGGCTAATTGGAATGATCCAGTGTAAACTGGTAGATTAATAATGCCAAGAGAGTCCTTCAAAGGAGCTAAATCCTTGAGAAGGCATAATGTTCTGAGCATATTTAGAAAAATCCTCATTTGTAGGAGGAAGTAACAAGTGGGAAGAAGAAGGAGATGCACATGTGGGAGGTTTGAAGATGTGGTAATGAGAAGATAAAGGCATTTCTTTCAGATGGCCTTTGTCATTTCAGTGATGCATGAGGGAGATCATCAGCTGAAATTGGTGGGCAAGAGAGTATAGGAGGTTTGATCAAAGAGGAGAGGCCTATGAATTACTCATCTCAGTGAGTAAGCAAATTTATTAGAAATATTGGACAATATCAAGTGCCCATTTGAATTTTTAAATCATGAATTTAAAGAGAAATCTGTCAGCCCATTTATGTGAATTTTCTCTAATAATGAATGTTCAGTTGCTCAAGTACTGGCCCAAAGGAAGCACATGGTAGATTTCAGGTAGGGTTGGGATATTGTTAATCAGCTATTTCAGAAAGAGGAAACACAAGGAATCTGAGGTCATTGCAAGGATTTTCAACATCTTTTAAGCTAGACCATGAGAGAAGTGAATAAAGAAAGGCTGGAGGACATGTGAGAAAGTGGTTGTCTGGTCAATGAATTGGAGATCTTGATGAGATTAAGAATTCTATGATTTACTAGAATAAGTAAGCTTGGAAAACAGGTAGCAGTCATGTGAGAGCAAAGGACTTGAAATGAGGATTTTGGAGGTGGTAATTTCTATCACCAAGACAATGGGCAACTTGAGTGGAATAGAAGTCAAGGAACTAAGAGGCTATTGTGTTGGCTGGGACACTCACATAGATTTCACTTAACTTTTTATTATGGAAAACTTTAAATATATATAAAAGTAGAGAGGAAGGTATAGTAAACCTCCCATCTTCAACAATTATCAAGTCTTGCTCAATCTTTTTTTATCTATACTTTCACGCAATCACCTCTTCAGATTATTTTGAAGCAAATCCATACAGCACATCTTCACACCCGTTGAACATATCAGAAATTGTCTGTTAAAAATGAAGTCTCTTTTTAAAAACATATTCCCCACACATGATCACATCTAAAACAACTAACCATCACCACTTAATATAATCTAATTATCTGGACAGGGAGTTTGCTAAACTGCCAGTCATTACAACAGGAGTCAATGTGGAGATAAAGATGATAAAGATGAGAGCCAGGAGTTGTTCCTCGGGGGTTTGCAGAGTGGCAGGGATGGCACCAGGTGGCAGCAATGAAAAGGGGGAAGGTTTTCTTGTCAGGTGGTCTCAGCCCCAAAGATGCAGAGTGAGATTTTTCCCCCAGAAAAAAAAAGGAAGGAGAAAAGGTTTGGAAATAGCATTTAGAAACAAAGGTGAAAACTTTGTGTCTCTCAGTGTCACCCTGGGATCCAAGCTCTCTAAGAAAAAGAATAGCCTCCACTATTCCACTAGTGGGTTGAAGGGCGAAAGGTGTTCACAGGCACAGCCAGGTTTCAGGTAAATGAGGAAGTAAAAGACATTTTAAAAAGAGACTGAATGTATGGGATTTGCTGATTGCAGACCTGGAGGGCACAGCGCAGAATTTGGATGTTACAGGTAGAATTGTGCCTCGGGAAAGACACCTTTAAGTACCGCGGGGAGCTGGAGGCGCCAGGGGGGTGGGAGACAGGGGGCGGCGAGCGGAAGGAGGTGGCTGGCAGGGGATCGCGCCGCCGTGGGCCACAAGGCTTTCTCCCAGGAGCTGGACCAGTGGGACTAGCAGCTAAACGGATGTAAACAGCCTAAGGAGAACCGAGTGCGGACCCTGTGCGAAAAGGCTAAAGAAATGTTAACAAAGGAATCAAAAGTTCAAGAAATTTGTTGCCCTGTTATCTTCTGTGGAGATGTTCATGGTCAATTCCATGATCTTCTGGAACTCTTTAGAAGGGGGCGGGCAATCACCAAGACACAAGCTATTCACGGGCGACTATGTTGGCAGAGGTTTTTATTCAGTGGAGACTGCGACTCTTCCTGTGGCATTAAAGGGTGCGTTATCCAGAGCATATTACATATTGAGAGGAAACCACGAAAGCCGGCAAATAACCCAAGTGTATGGCTTTTATGTTGAATGTCTACGAAAGTACGGAAATGCCAAGGTTTGGAAATATTTCACAGATCTGCTTGATTATCTTCCACAAACAGCTTTAGTAGACAGACAGATAATCTGCCTCCACGGTGGCCTCTCTCTATCCATAGACACACTGGATCACAAAAGAGCCCTGAATTGTTTACAGAAGGTTCCACATGAGGGTCCAATGTGTCATGTGTTATGGTCAGATCCAGATGATTGTGGGGGCTGGGGTATTTCTCCAAGTGGTGCTTGCTACACATTTGCACAAGACATTAATGAAACATTTAACCATGCCAATGGCCCCATACTGGTTTCTCATAATTACCAACTTGCAGTCTTCTTTGCAGAATGTCCTATTATTTTTATTTAATCTGAACCATGTTTCATTGATGATGATTTTGCCAATTGTCTTTCTTGGCATTCAGTTGCTTCGTGCATTCTGGATATCTGCTCTGCAGTCTCTTTTTTGGAAAAGTTTTGGGTTTGCGTTTACTTCCTTGGTATACTCACCCCATGCTGTTTGATGGTTTGTCCATTGTTTCCACCTACTCTCTGGGACCCCAGTGCAGAAACAAGTCATTGCATGAAGGTGCTACTGGATGTCTTGCAGGTCCAGTTATCTTTTTAAAAAGATATTTAGATTATACAAATGTCACATAAAAAATATAGAGGATTCCCATATGCCCCGCTCCCCACATCTCCCACATTTTCCCACATTAACAACATCCTTCATTAGTGAGGTACATTCATTACAATTGATGAACACATTTTGGAACATTGCCACTAAGCATGGATTAAAGTTTACATTGTAATTTATACTCTCGTCAACCCAATTCTGTAGGTTATGGCAAGATTTATAATGGCCTGTATCTGTCATTGCAATGTCATTCAGGACAATTCCCAAGTCCCCAAAATGCCCCTGTATTACAACTGTTTTTCCCTCTCCCTGCCCTCAGAACCTCTAGTGGCCATTCGTTCCACATCAATGATATAATTTCTTCCATTGCTAAAATCACAATAAGTCTATAGTAGAATGCTAATAAGTCTACTTTAGTCCATAGTTAATTCCTTAATCCTGAGGATTCTGGGATGGTGATGTCCACTCCACCTCTAATTGAAAGGGGGCTGTGATCCCATGGGTCCAATGGATGGGACTCTTTTGCTTGCAGTTGTAGACTCTGTAAGAAATTTGGTATGGTAGTTGTCCATCATCACCTCCATGTTAGTTGTCCTAGGTGAGACCAATGAACTGGATAGAAGGTGTTGCAACTCCATTGAGATTCAGCACCCAACTGGCACATGAAGAGCCCAAAGATTTAAGTTCTTTGGATGTACATCTACCAACTCTTGTACTAATAATAAGTTTAAATAGAAGGAGAGAAGAGCCATGTGTAGGGAAACCACAACTGAGTCCAACTCTGTCACTCTGGGGAGCATAAATTCCAAAGTAGGGCCCACTGTCAAGGCACCAAACTCCTGAGCTATCTGCTCTGACTATAGTGTCTGGATATCTCCAGAGCCCTCAGGAGCCCCGCTATTTGGGGTAGTATCTACTTTAGCAGTCAAAGAGATCCTGCTGAGATGGGTATAAGTGTTACCTCTGGAATGGCCTCCCGACTCACTTTGAAGTCTCCTAGCCATATAAACTCATTTGTCTTTACATTTTTGTCCTTTTGGTCAAGGTCTTGTTCAAGTTGCATTGATAGTTGGTGCTTGATAGTAATCCCTTGGTGCCAGGGAGGCTCATCCCTGGGAGTCATGTCCCACACTTGGGGGAAGGTAGTGTATTTATATGCTGAGTTCGGCTTAGAAAGAGGCCACATTTGAGCAACAAGGAGGCTCCCAGGAGGCAACTCTTAGGCACCCAAAATACTAGGCTAAGTTTCAATTTCAAGAGTAAAGGTTCATATGCACAGTCATCAATATCAAGGGCCCGTCAATGGGCCATCTTCCTTCACTCGTCATTGCCCCTGTACTTGGGGGATTCTTGCTGATCTATTAGAGAATGTGGCAGAGCTCCCCAGGATGGGAATTTGATATTCCTTTGGTTATTGTGTGAATCTTCACCCACCATGACAATGCCCCATGAACATTTGAACACATTTATATGCCTTATATGTATGTCCAAGTGAGTTTCCTCCCATGTATCCCCCATCTCTGACAACCTGCACCAATGATCCTCCCCTGCCACAGTTGTAACCCTTCTGTGATCCAAAACTTCTTCAGAAATGAAGCCAATAAAATAGTTCAGATATGATTAATAAGAAAATGAAATAATAATGATAATTTTAAAAAATAAGAAATAAAATACAAAAAGATTTAAAAATAAAAATAAAAATTTGGGATAATAAAATAATGAAAAAATATTTAAAAATTTTTTTTTGCATTTTCCCTTTCATCACTGTAAGATCTGTTGTTCTACATGTACAGTAACATTGTCTTCCACTTATTCTTGAATTGTCTTTCAAGGTAGAGGAAACCCAGGAACCTTTGACTGCTTCAACAGCAAACCAACTCTGATCCCTGTCTTTTATGGGGCAATTTTCCCTACCAAAACTGAACTCCTAGCTCTCTCTGCTAGTTCCAGCTCATTCTTGGGTCTTCCAGAATCTTCAGTTTATTCTGCTCAGTTCCTGGTTCCTAGTCTACATCAGTGCTTGTTTTGTTTTTGAGAATAACTATGTCTACGACTCTTTTATATTTTATCCAACACCGCTGTGTGTTCAAAACAGAGGGAGTGCTCCTAAAAGTGAAGTTAGTGTCCACTTGACTGGGAATTCTGTATTAATTCAGGATCGTAGGGTTTAAAAGGAAAAATACAGGTTTAATGTTTGGAATATTTTATTGTAGTCTTTCAAAAGTGTTGATACATGGAGGACATAGTAACTATATCTTTTGACAAACAAGAGTTTACCGCAACCTTGTGTTCAATGGCTAATAGGTGATGTTTTTAAAGACTTTATATAGAAACAGCCCACAAAACATTTTAATTAAGTATCTTGTGATTTTGGGGTGGGGTGGGGTGGAAACCTGGACATTTTTTCAGAATTATATCCAGACTCATAGTTTTCTTCACTTTCTCAAGGATGTCAGCAACTGGGGATAGTTAAAATCTTAATAGACAAATAGTTTGCCAAACTAGTATGGTGAGAACAGGAAACACCCTAAAAATAGAATATCAGAAATCAAAGAGTGATTTCATCTTTCTTAGTTCCACTCCCTACTGGATAGATCATCTTATTCCTTCAGGGTTGCTGGGAGAATTGGGAGTACTCTTATAATAATTGGTTATGGGGAGGAAAAAAATCTATGCCAAAGGGAGCAATTTTTTTTTCTAAAAACATATTTTTAGTTTTTGGTGTTTTAAACATCTCTGGGTATGATGCTCCTGACATTTTTTTTAACAAGATTCATGCCAAAGTAGAAACTATGTATTTCTTACATATAGCTTAATGAAATGCATAAGATTCTAAATTTTAAAATATAAATAAAATAGGAGATGTTTTGTGCATAACCCAAAGCCTTACATTTGGAGAATTTTCTGGCTAGAGTTCACCACATGGATATTGCATATTGATTGACAATGATGACAGTGTTTGAGTTCAGTCTAATTATATTAAACAAGTTACTATTTGAATAACAGACCATGAAATAGTGAATAAAATCATTGCACAATAATTGGTCGCAATATTCAAATGGTTAGTACCATCTAAATCTCTCATTTTCCTATAGTTGGGTTTTAGAGTTTTATTTTTTATATATAAGCAATAGCAGTATGCTACTATATGTTCCCTAATAGAAAGAATTTTGGTACTTTTGTCAAAGGGGATTTTGTGGCTGTCGTGTGCATATGTATGTATGTGTATGCATACATACATAGGACATATATTGGCTGAGAGAGCTCTGTAAATGAATATGCTTAGCAAGCTTCATGCTAAGCCCCATTTTCATAGGCAGCCTCAGTAGTTTTTTTTAACATCATATTTTTAGCTATAGAATTGTTATGTGTGCAAAGAATGCCAGAAAGGTGCTTGCTTGACATGAAGAGGAGCAATGGAATCCATAAGCTCCTTGCCCTGAATGTCAAAATACAGCAGGACTTTATGAAGTAAAGACGTTGTGAGGGAGAGAGCACAGATTTTAGAGCCAGGTAGTTCTAGGTTGGATCCTGTCTTTGCCACTGATTCGCAATGTAAACTTGGGGTCTCTGTGAACCTCTTTCTACCTGCATTTCTTTATTTGTAACATGAAGACAAACCCAGATCTGAAGACTTTTTGCATCACATAATGTGTTTTGACCAATGACACATCCCAGCAACTAGGACAGGGGTGCCATTAGAATAAGAAAATATGATAATAGGAAATAATGATTTGAAGCAAGTTGCATGCAGTCTAAACTAGATATCTAAAGCTGAGAGACACCTGGACTATTATCTTCCTAAGAAAATCAGTTCTATCTGATGCAACTTAGACTTAGCTGGTAGATACTCCATGAAACTTTGCTTCCTGAACTCCTCCATTGTTCCCTACTTCTCAAGAACCCATAGGTAAGGGGTTCTTAAGCAGGAGTCCACGGGGGTTATAAGCTTGAATTGAAAAAAATCAACCCAATTAGATGTCCAACATGATCAGTGTGTTGCCTTGTCAAATACTACACCACAGTTTAATGTTCTTATTCAAGATAAACAACAACAGTCTGCACATTGACATGTCTTTAAAAAATAAAATTTAACTTTAACTTGCCTATATTTTTGATGTATTGGATTATTATTTAATGTGTTAAGAAAGAAGCACATATGTATAGTATTATATATATGTTTTTTATTTTAGTACTGTATTTCAATATATGTAACTTATTTCCTTTGTAATTTTATTTTATGCATTTAAAAACATTATTCTTGTGGGGACATGTTGGGGAAGGCATGATATATTTATTAAATAATACACAGTATAGTGTGGACTTAGTATGATTTTTATTTTGATGTAATGTGTTCTGAGTGCAGTGGGGAACTGCCTGAAAAAAGTTCATAAGAATGGTGGAGACAGTTTTATGATGCCATGGGAATACTTGAATTTCTAAATATTTGCCAAAAATGACCATTTGAACAGATGTTGAACTGTGGTAGGTTATCAGGTATTGAAATTATGTAAAATGTAATTTTGAATAATCCTAAAACATAATTTAAAGACATGCCGATGTTGAGTGTCATAAAATATCTGCTGCTACGTTCTGAGAAGGGGTCTGTGGTTTTCACCTGACTGGCAAAAGGGTCCGTGGAACAAAAAAGGTTTAAGAACCCCTGCCGTAGATGTAACCTACTACAATCCTATAGATTAATAGTTCTCTATTCACAAATGCTCTCTGACATGGCACCAGGGGAAGGGGTACTTATCCCAAGCTTCTTTAGACAGATGATTAAGAAACAGACAGCATGTCAACAAATTGTCACAATGCTAGGAGTTCTGTAATAAATACAGCAGGTATCCTGTTAGGAGCTTTAAGAATGAACTTCAACTTTAAAGTGAACACCTCCTAATGCAGGCAATCCCAAACTTTGCATTAAAAAGAAAAATACACCGAATGTGAGATATTGACTATAGTTGGTAGTAATGTTTTGACGATGCTCTTTTTTTTTTTTAATTTTATATTTTATTTTTTATTATTTCAAACTTTTCAATTTTTTGTATTTTATTATTTTTAAAACCTTCATTATTAATTTTATCAGTTACTTTGTTAGCTACAATTTGAAGAATTTTTGGATCACAGAAGTGTCTGGATCACCAGACATTGGTGTTTTACGTTAAGGACTATGATCAGTGTTGAGTTAATTTTTTGTGAAATGTGTAAGATCTGTGTCTAGCTTCACTGTTTTTGCATAAGGCTATCCAGTTGCTCTAGCACCATTTGTTGAAAAGACTATTTCTCCATTTAATTAACTTTGATTCTTTGTCAAAAATTAGTTGACTATATTTGTGTGGATCAATTTCTGGACTCTCCATTCTGTTCCATTAATCTATTTGTCTATTCTTTCACCAGCATACCACACTCCCTTGATTAGTGTTACTGTATAGTAGTCCTGAAATTAGGTAGTTTTGAGTCTTCAACCTTGTTCTGCTTCTTCAGTATTGTATTAGCTATTCTAGGTCTTTTGCCTTTCCATAAAAACTTTAGAATCAGATTGTTGATACCTACAGAAAACAGCTTCCCGGAATTTTGATTGGAATGGCATTGAGATAAAGTTGGCAAGAATTGCTGATAACTTTACAATATTGGGTCTTCCAAGCCATGAACACAGATGTGATCTCTCCATTTATTTAGATCTTCTTTGATTTCTTTTACCTGAGTTTTGTGGTTTTTCACGTATAGATTCTGTACATATCATGGGACATTTACGCCTAAGTATTTCATTTTTTGGTGCTAATGTAAATAATGTGTTTTTAATTTCAAATTCCACTTGTTCATTGCTGTATGTATATAGGAAAGCAATTGCCTTTAACCTTGCATCCTGTGCCACTGCTGTACTTGTTTATTCATTCCTAGAGTTTTTCGATCTTTTTGGGGGGATTATCTAGACAATCACATCATCTGCTAACAAAGGAAGCTTTATTTCTTCCTTACCAATCTTTACACAGTTTACTTTCCACCCTTCTCTTATTACATTAGCTAGAACTTCCACCATAGTGTTGAATAGGAGTGTAGAGAGCACATCTTTACTTTGTTCCTGATCTTAGGAGGAAAGTATCCATTTTCTTGCCATTAAGTAAAATGTTAGACACAGGTTTTTTGTAGATGTTCTATATCAAGTTGAGGAAGTTCCCCTCTATTCCTAATTTGCTGAGAATTTTTAACATGAATTGGTGTTGGATTTAATCAAACGCTTTTTCTGCATCAATTGATAAAATCATATGATTTTTTTCTTCTTTAATCTGTTCATGTGGTGGATTACATTGATTGCTTTTCAAATGTTGAACTAGCTTTGCATATCTGTACTAAATCCCACCTGGTAGTGGAATATAATTTTTTTTAAGGTTTATTTATTTATTTATTCCCTCCCCACCTCCCATCGTTGTTTTGCGCTTGCTGTCTGCTCTCTGTGTGTTCTTCTGTGTCTGCTTGTCTTCCCTTTAGGTGGCACCAGGAACCGATCCTGGGTCCCTGCGGAGTGGAGAGAGGCTGCTCAATCTCTTGCACCACTTCAGCTCCCTGATATGCTGCATCTCTAATTGTCTCTCTTTTTGTTGTGTCATCTTGCTGCGCCAGCACTTCTGCGCAGGCCAGCACTTTCATGTGGGCCAGCACACCGCATGGGCCAGCACTCTGCATGGGCCAGCACTCCACCGTGGGCAAGCTCTCCACTCAGACCACCTCACTCCACAGGCCAGCTTGCTTTTCACCAGGAGGCCCCGGAAATCAAAATCTGGACTTACCATATGGTAGATGGGAGCCCAATCACTTGAGCCACATCTGCTTCCCTATATAATTCTTTTTATACATTGCTAGATTTGATTTGGTAATATTTTGTTGAGGACTTTTCCATCTATGTTCATGAGAAATCTTGGCCTGTATTTTCCTTTCTCTGGATGTCTTTATCTGGTTTTAGTATTAGGAAAATCCTTTAGTATTTGGAAAGTGTTTCCTCTGCTTCTATTTTCTAAAATTGTGGAAAATTAGCATCATTTCTTTTTTAAATATTTGATAGAATTCATCAGTGAAAACCTCTGCACCTGGTGCTTACAGAAGGTTATTAATTATTGATTCAATTATTTAAGAGATAAAAGGCCTGTTCAGATTATCTGTATCTCCTTGTTTGAGCTTTTATAGTTTGTGTGTTTCAAGGAATAGGTTCATTTCATCTAAGTTACCACGTTTGTGGACATAGATTTGTTTATAGCATTCCTTTATTATTGTTTCAATGTCCGTGGGATCAGTAATGATGACTCCTCTTTCATTTATTAATATTAGCAATTTGTGTGTTCTCAAATTTTTTCTTAGTTAGCCTAGCTATTGTCTTATCAATTTTATTGATCTTTCCAAAGCATCAGCTTTGGTTTCATTCATTTTTCTCTACTCTCTGTTTTAAATTTCAGCTATTTCTGCCCTAAATTTTATCATTTTATCTATTTGTTTTGGCTTTAAATTGCTCTATTCCCTCTAGCTTCATAAGGTAGATGCTTAGATTATCGATTTTAGACATTTCTTCTTTTCTAAATATATACATTTAATGCATATCTTTCTAAGCACTGCTTTCAGTACATCCCACAAATTTTGATAAGTTGTGCTTACATTTTCTTTTAGTTAAATACACACAAATATGTATATATACATTTTAGGAGGCACCAGGGGAATGAACACAGAACCCTGTGCATGGGAAGCAGGCGCTCAACCACCGAGATACATCCACTCCCTTAAATATATGCTTAATATCTGTTGAGGCTCATCTTTGATCCATGGTTATTTCAAAGTATGTTGTTTAATTTCTAAATATTTGGGGATTTTCCAAGTATCTTTCTGTTATTGATTTCTAATTGAATTCCATTGTAGTCTGAGAATATATTTTGTATGATTCCTACTTTTAAAATTTGTTTAAATGTGTTTTAAGGACCAGAATGTGTTGTATTTTTATAAATGTTCCCTGTGAACTTGAGAATAATGTGTATTCTGCCATTGTTGGATGGAGTGTTCCATAAATGTTGATTAGATTAAGTTGATGGATTTTACTCTTCAGGTCACCTACATTCTTACTGATTTTCTGCCTGCTTGATCTATCACTCAAAGAGGAGTGTTGAAGTCTCCAACTACAAGAGTAGATTTGTCTAATTCTCCTTGCAGTTCTATCAGTTTTGCCACATGTATTTTGATACTCTGTTATTAGGCGCATAAATGCCAAGAAGACATCCTTGGAGTATTGACCCCTTTTATCATTATGTAATGCCCCTATTTATCCCCGACAGCTTTTTTTGTTCTGAAGCTTTTTCTAACATTAATGTAGCTACTACAACTTTCTTCTGATTGAAGTTAGCATGGTAAATCTTTCTCCATCCCTGTACTTTGAACTTGTCTGAATCTTTATATTTAAAATAGATTTCTTTTAAACAACATATAATTTGGTCTTGTTTTTTGATCATCTTTGACTATCTTTTTCTTTTTTTTTTTTTTTAAGATTTATTTATTTACTTTATCCATTTTAAACCCCCCATTCCCCGTTTTGCTGTTTTGTGTCCATTTGCTGGGCAATTCTCTGTGTCTGTTTCCTGCCATCTCTTCTCATCTTCCTCCTCCAGTCTTCACCAGGATTCTATCCTGGAGACTTCCGATGTAGGAGAGAGGTGTTCTGCCACCAGCGCCACCTCGGTTCCTGGTTTTCGGAGCATCTCTTCTTGTCTCTCCCCTGCGTCTCTCTCCTGTTACGTCATCATCTTGCTGTATGGCTCCCGGGGCCTCACCAGCACACAGAACCTGGCTGCCCATGTGCCTTCTATATATATATATTTTTTATTTTACCAGGAGGTCCCAGGGACGGAACCCAGGTCCCTCCATATGGCAGACGGACACCCAACCATTTGAGCCACATCTGCCCCCCATCTTTGTCTTTTAATTGGTGCATTTAGACCATTAACATTTAAAGTGATTATTGATATAGTTGGATTAATATCTACCATGATTGTAACTGTTTTCTATTTGTTGCATTTGTTCTTTGTTACTTTTTTTCTCCTCTTTTTCTGCCTTCTCTGGTTTTGAGTATTTTATATGATTCCATTTTATCTCCTTTTTTAGTATATGTTGACAATTGAATAATGTACCCCACAAAAGATATGGCCAAGTCTTAATCCACATTCCTGTGGTTGTGAACCCATTTGTAAGTAAGACCTTTGAAGATGCTATTATTAGTTAAGGTGTGCTTTCTTTCGTGAACAGAATCCTCAAAAATCCTATTTTAAGTGAGGCCAAATTGAATCAAGGTGGGTCTTAATCCATGTGAGTAGAGACCTTATAAAGAGAAGAAGTTTGGATGCAGTCAGTCAATGAAGCCAGAAGCCAGAAGAAGCCAGAAAGGAGAGAGAGATTGCCATGTGACAGATGGCAGCTATCACCACACCTGATCCCAGGAGAAAGCATGGCCTTGCCTAGATCTTGATTTTGGATCCTTAGCCTTTAAAACTGTGAGACAATGAATGCTTGTTCTTTAACCAAACCCATTGTGTGGTAATTTGTCTTAGCAGCTCTGGAAAACTAAGACAGCATAACAATATACATTTTTAACTAATCTAAGTCCACTTTCAAATAAAACTATATTTCTTCACATGTAGTGCAAGTACCTTATAACAGAGGAGTCTCAATTCCCACAGGACATCAATTATGACATTGCTGTCATAATTTCACTTTTCCACATAAACACCCAATACATCATTACTATTTTACTTTAAACAAAATTTATCTTTTGGGTCAATTAAAAATAAGAAAGATAAAACATTTTATTTTAATTTTATTCTTTTTCTGACACTCTTCCTTTCTTTATGTAGATCTGAGTTTCTGACCTATATCATTTTCTTTTTCCCTGAAGAATTTCTTTAAATATTTTTTTGAAGGGAAGGTCTGCTGGTAATAAATTCCCTCCATTTTTATTTGTCTGAGGAAGTCTTTATTTTTCCTTCGTTTTTGAAGGGTAATTCAGCTGGATATAAATTGGTGGGAGTTTTTTCCCAACACTTTAAATAGTTCACTCCGTGCTCTTCTTGCTTGCACAGTTTCTGTTGAGAAATACACTGTGATTCTTATCCTTGTTCCTCTATAGTTGAGGTTTGCCTTTTTTTTTTTTTCAGTCTGGTTTCTCTCAAGATTTCCTTTTTCTCTTTGTCTTTGGTTTTCTGCAGTTTGTATATGATATGCCTACATATAGATTTTTTTTTTATATTTATGCAGCTGGTGTTTTCTGAGCTTCTGGGATCTGTGGTTTGTTTTCTGTCATTAATTCTGGAAAATTCTCGGCTATAATTACTTCAAATATTTCTTCTGCTTCACTCTCTCTTTTCCTTCTGGTGTTCCACCTATGTGTACACCTTTTAAAGTTATCTTCAGTTGTTGGGTATTCTGTTCTATTATATACATCCTTTTTTTCCCTTAGCATTTCACTTGAGAATTTTATATGGACTATATCCAAACTCATTGATTCTTTCCCCAGCCATGTCCAGTCTACTGATAAGCTTGTCAAGGGCAGCCTACATTTCTGTTACAGTGTTTGATTTCTAGCATATCCTTTTTTTAAAAAAAAAATCTTAAAAAAAATTTTTTTTTATTTTTAAAGAAGCTTTAGATTACACAAATATTACATAAAAAATATAGGGGATTCCCATATGCCCCACCCCCTCCCCCTCCCACACTTTCCCACATGAACAACATCCTTCATTAGTATGGTACATTAGTTATAATTGATGAAAACATATTGAAGCATTGCTACTAACCATGGATTATAGTTTACATTATAGTTTATACTTTGTCCCACACGATTTTGTAGGTTATGGCAAAATATATAATGGCCTGTATCCGTCACTGCAATGTCATGCAGGACAATTCCAATGTCCTGAAAATATCCCCATATCACACCTATTCTTCCCACTTCCTCCCCTCAGAACCTCTTGTGGTCACTGCCTTTAACATTGATATAAATGTTAAAAGTTCTTCCATTGCTAGAATAACAGTAAGTCTATAATAGAATAATAATAAGTCTACTTTAGTCCATTGTTCACTCCCCAATCTTGAGGATTTGGGGATGATGATGCCCACTCTGTTCCTAATTGAGAGGAGGCTTAGTTCCCATGGGATAGATGGATGGGACTATCTTACTTCTAGCATACCCTTTTAATTCTTTCTTAGTGTTTCCATCTTTCTGCTTACATTACCTATCTGTTATTGAATGTTGTCTACTTTTTCTATTAGAGCCCTTAATATAATAATCACTTTATTTAAAATTCCCTGTTTGATAATTCCAAATCTGTATCATATCTGAATCTGGTTCTAATGCTCATTTGTCTCTTCAGCCTGTTTTTTGTGTTTTTTTTTTTACCTTTTCTTTTTGCATGTCTTGAATTTTTTTTTGTTAAACCCAGACATGTGGTATCTGATAATAGGAACTGAGGTAAATAGGGCCTTAGAGGGAGGTTTTAAGTTAATCTGATCAAGAATAAGGGTGTGTTCAATGGTTGCTATGGCTGTAGGTGCCAAAGGCTTCAGATATTTCTGGTGCCCTTGTTGTTTTTCTCCTTTGTTGACTTTGGGCTTCCCTAAGAACTCCTCCTCAGATAGAGTCTGTGGCTTGCAGTTCTTTGAGCAGTTATTAATAACCAGCCAGAATCCTGTTGGTGTGGTGGTAAGCTACGGTGTACCTGCTTTACGACCTTCACTAGTGTTTTTTACCCCATCTCCCTTAGATGAGAAGACTAAAGAAGGCTGAGTGGGAGAAATGCCCTTCCCTCAGTTGAGATAGGCTCTGACAAAAACTTTTCCACTTGGTTGTGGAGAATGCTCTTTCTCGCTCCCTTCCAGAGCCAGAGGACATTTTTCTTGGTTCTTTACTGTGGAAACCTGATGGGATTCCTTGAGGCAAAGTCTATGAACATGTGGGGGCACCCTTGGACTGGAGTTTTTAACCCAGGAGTTTTTAACTCTCCAACTAGTCCACACTCATCCTCAGCACGTCATCAAAATAACCACTAAGTGTTACCAGTTCATTTTTCCAGCAGCTTCTGCTCCCAAATGCAAGTGCCAACAGTGACTCGAGAGTTACTTGTCTCTCCAGATTTCAGGGTGGCAGCTTGCCCTGTGACCTCAATTCTCTGAAAACCTCAAAAAAAGTCACTGATTTTTCAGTTCTTTCATCTTTTTCTTGTTTTAAGGACAGGAATGACAATTTCCAAACTGCCAGAGCTGAGACCACAATTCCCCCAGATATTTAATTTTAGTTTTTGGATTCTTCCAAAAACTGCAAATGTGACATAATATTCCCATCAGAGATGTTGTATCTCAGCTGCGGGTAGAAATATTTTTCAGCTTGCCTTGGTACCATATCCCGAAGTAAGCATACATCCATCACATCAGAATGCACATTTCAGGCTGAGAATTTCACGCTGCTAGTGATTTTTGATGTGATTGTCATATTTAGACTACCTTCTCTACCCCAAAGTCTGTAGTTATTCCTTTTCTCTTCTCTCCCTTCAACTACACCCAATGTTGAATATCATTTTCTGAGAAAGTTTATATAAATGTGCTGACAGCTTTTAGAATCATGAAATATTCTTATGTGTTTTGTTGAACTTTTTCCTACTATAATATAAAATCATACTGTTACATCTCTTGTTTCATTTTCTGTGAAAGCGGAGACTTAAAACTCCTTGTCTCACTACAAAACAGAATCCTGGAATTTTAGAGATGAAAGAATAAGGGTACAAAATTTAAGGGGGCACTAAAAAATTCAGTAATCAAAATGAATAGTATCTTAAGGCAATATTTTTTAAAAATAAAGTTAATGGAAAAAATCCATGATGAACAAAGCATGAAAGTTTTAAATAAAGTCATATTCCACATATCATCCTATCCATAGATTGCGACTCCTTTACACATGGGTCAAGCACAGACCCAACTCTTTCTTTGATGCCGATAGCACAGCTAAGAGTTTACTAATGGTTTGGGGGTTAGAGAAAGTAATTAAAATGCAGTAGTCTAGATTGCATTGTGATATGTATGGATGCTGCTGCTTTCAGAACCACCAAAGCCATCTTTACATATTGCCTTGGCCCAGCCTGCATGATGGTAGAGGACAGCATCTTACCCTCAACCCAGGATACCTTTCAGCTCATCTCCAAACATCAGTGTCCTATCCTACCAGCAAAAGATCTACATAGCAGAAACAGAATCCACCCATCTCCATCTTGCTAAGCCAATTTAAGGACAAAATTGTCAGTCCTAATTTAATCTTGTAGAATGTACTCTTCCCAGGATAACTGATGATGAGAATATCCACTTCTTTCAACATAAAGCTTGCCTGCTACCTCCTATAGGGCTTAGCCTTGCCCTAGGAATTCAGTAGGGTATTATATCAGTACAACATCAGAACATTTCTCCAAGTATATATGATTTTAATAACCCAACAAATAGGACAACAACTGTATTAGTCAGGGTTCTCTAGGGAAACAGTCAATAGGAGATATCTGTAAATAGTGTGAGGTTTTATAAAATTCTCTCACGTGACCGTGGGGATGCACTAGTCCAGATCCTGCAGGCAGGCTGCAAACCAGGGGCTCCAGTGAAAGTCCAATGAAGGCCCTTGATGAGTTTCTGGGAAACGTTCCTGTCCAAAGACAAGCTGGAAAAATTCTCTCTGAATGCTGAAATCACTTGCCCTTTTAAGACATTCAACTGATTGAATAAAGCATCACTCATTGCTGACAGCAATCTCCCTTGTTGATTGTAGATGTAATCAGCCATCTATGCAGTAAACTCACTGAGGACTAAAGCCCATAAATGTCCTTGTATTACAATTAGCCCAGTGCTTGCTGGACCAAACAACTGGGCACAATTACCTCGCCTAGTTGACACATTAGCCTAACCATCACACTAACAGTATAATACAGGCTGAATTTCATTTTCTTGTGAGATGAAGATCGGTCCTCATATTGTTTCCACCAACTTTTAAGTCCCAGTTCTTGAATCACTTATGAACTACTTCTCAAACAGCAGCAACTCTTTCTCTCTCTCTCCCTCTCTCTCTCTCTCTCTCTCTCTCTCTCTCTTTCTCTCTTTCTCTCTCCCTCTCTCTCCATAAGAAAGAAAGCAGATCATAGGCACAGTATAGTTTAAATCCATACAGAAAAGTATGATATGCTTTCTATAAACGTCACCCTTCCTCCTTAGCAGCTCTCTCTCTCTTTCTCTCTCTCTGCCTCTCTCCTTCTCAATTATTATTACAAAACCTCAGATCTCCTCAGGAGTTCCTTTTCCAGGCATCTATATAATATACGCATAACCAAAGAATCCCTCATGTGTTTTTTCTAGAACTGAGGCCTCAGGACATATTCAGGTCTCCACCTCCAGAAAGGTTTCCACCAGTCTGATTAAGGTTTTGAAAATATTGGGACTGAATTTTTGACAAGGCAACATGTTATAACAGCATGTTATTTCAGCAAAACAGCCTGAGTCACTAATAAGGATTTTAAGAGTTCACTGGTCCATGACAAAAGCAGTGCTGGCTATGTTTTATTTGTCATTTTTCTTTAAACAGGATAATCAAAGATACAGACAGTATTCAGTAAAATAAAATAGATGAAACAAATTTCTAAGAGACTGTGATGTCACATGCTACATTTAACCTAATTTTATTCATGTTTGCCTTGGAACAGGAATAGATCATTCAGTAAAAACATACAGTAAGAACAAATGTCTTATCATGTACAACTTTTAAACTACAATAATGATGTACCTTAATTACTTCCATGCACACAAGTCTAACATTACAGTTTAAAAAAAAAAAAATAAACACAATTAAGACTTCTAGGAGCATTTTATAATAAAGTAATTCCTAATTTTTCTTTGTAGCTAGATCAAGCACCTCCGAAAACCAAATTTCTATACACAGTGAGTGATTTACTTAAAATGTACACTTAAGTAGATTAAGTACGTGGACAGCCTTAGAATAAGCTGACATTATATATTCAGCTAGGTAGGCAACAAACCATAGTGCCAAATGGAAAAAATGTGTTTGCAAATAAATTTCAAAAACTAAGTTAACTTTCTATAATTAACTATAGAAAATATACTGATTTGCTAAAATAAATAAGATGTGATGTAGTAACACTTCACTATAAAGAATGCATACCAGAACATTTACAAATAGTGAATGAATCTTAAGAATAATTTACTATAATAAACGCTGGCTAAATACAAGTGCATATTGTGAAGCACTATAGTTGGCATATGTTTTGCCATATACTTTTGTTACCTTGAGGTAGATAACACATGTGTACCAAATGCGGCATTCATTTTCAGTTGCTGCTGGTATCATGTATTTTAAGAAATGAATACAGTATGGAAAACTTGAAAATACTTATGAATGAAAAATGTTTTAGGAAAAAAAAATGGGTATTTTCATGCAGTTATGTACAGTCTCACTGTGAAAGTTTCAAGGCAAGATTTGTTTCCTGTAAAACAGATCATTGTTCTTTGAGAATGTTTTTACTTGTCTTAGTGCATTTCTTTTGTCTCCTCCTGCATTGCATTATTTTGCTCTATTTTGTGTGTGTGT
>JAQZBX010051268.1:0-19436 GCA_029593785.1 Cabassous unicinctus | reverse complement strand
AAAAAAAAAAAAAAAAAAAGGTGGGCAACCAAAACTTTCCTTTGGACCTGGGTGATGCTACCCACATCTTATAAGGAAGATGATTTGAGGTGATTCACAGACTCACTTTTTAAAAACATAGCTATGCCTTTATTTTAATGCAGAGTAGAAATGCTTGAAGTAGCAAACCAATCTATAATATCAGGCTTATTTTGCTTCAACTGAAGCTAAAGAGGGTAATATGCTTTTATTATTTATTTATTTTTAAATTTGGTAATATGTTTTTTAAACAAAATATATTAAGTAAATAATAATAGAGATGGCAGGAGGTATCTGAGTCTCAATGGAGCCTGGCACTTGGACTCCTGGTATTTGTGGTCACCTAAGGATCCCCCTCTACCTGCCTCTGCTGAGAACCCCCTGACTGAGACCAGAAATATTGTATAACTTGTATTTCTAAAAGGCTCCACAGCCTTGGGACGAGTTAGTTCCCTGTGTCTCTGATGCCAACAGAACTAATTCAAACAGGACCAATCCTCCCGTCTCTACTTTACTAAGGAGATGGGTAATGTTACCCAAAGCCTTGTAAGGAAGATGGTTTGTAGTGATTCATAGACTGGTCATAGTCCTACAGGATTTGCTGGAACCACATAGAGGAGCTTTCTCTTTAATCAGGACTAAATTTGTTAATTCACAATGGAAGTAAACATATATCTGGATTTCCTATTTCACATCTCTCTCAGTTGGTAAGGATTTGGTTTTGTTTTGTTTTCCTTAAGAATAATGAGTCAAAGTGTGTATTTTCTTTATACCTCTGTATTTTTTTAAACCTAATAAATGTCACATTGTTATAATTAGTATAACAACAAAAATAATGGAACATAAACATTTCTGTAACCCTAGCAGCCCTTGGCATGACTTTCTAGGAGCGATGAACTGAATAAACAAATTTGTGTAATGGAAATCCGCTTTCCCAACCACCAGGGCATCGACACTCTTTTCTTTTTCTTTTTCTTTTCCTTCCTTCCTTCCCTCCCTCCCTTCCTTCTTTTCTTCTTCTTTCTCTTTTTTCTTTAACTTTATTTTTAAAGAAGTTTTAGATTACAGAAAAGTTGTCCTTAAAGCAATCACCAGCCAGGGATCTGGGGTGGGGCTGGGGGACGCGGGCGGGAGAGAGGAGGTTCCCATGAGAGTCTCCGGATGTGGGCAGGATTGGAAGGAATATGTTTTTAATAACCGTCTGTCTGTTTCTAAGATCTCCTAGCAGCAACCAATAATTTAAGAGATAAGGGAGCCCTGCCATTGTTTGCCCCCACCTTTCATGTCTTTTCTTGACCAGGCCAGGATGGAAACAGCACATAGTGGAGAAAGTGGCAGGTGAGACGGGAGGAGGTGGGGAATGGAGCTCCAAAATCCTTAAGTGATACGCCATGCAAGGAACGTGGCGGCAGCGAATGACAGGGATTGAGAAAGTGGACCCAGGGAGCACCAAGTTCCAGGAGGCTGTCACGACTCCAGTCGGGGGGAGCAGAAGCTGAAGGGGCCCCAGCTCCCCAACCAGGGGGCTTGGCATAGGCGGAGAGGGCGGAGACCAGCGGGAGGGGTGGGGTCGGAGCAGCCCAGGAGGCGGCCCCCGCGCAGGGAGCACCTCAAATAGGGAGCAGCGGAAGGATCGCGGAGCGCGGCGCGTGGACTGCGACACGAAGGCAGCAAGATGAGCCCGGCGCCCGCGTACCTGAGCGCGGCCGAGGTGCAAGCCCACCTCCGCAGCTGCAGCCTTCTCATCCCGCCCCTGGAGGCGGCCCTGGCCAACTTCTCCAGCGGCCCGGAGGGAGGGGTCATGCAGCCCGTGCGCACCGTGGTGCCGGTGGCCAAGCACAGGGGGTGAGTGGGAAGGGTCGGGGTCGGGGCGGAAGGCACAGGAAGGAGGAGGAGGAAAGGTGCGAAAAGAAGCGGTGGGAGAAGGGAGGGAAGGCATTGAACAGCCTTCGCTAATAGCAGCTGGCGCTTAATATGTGCTCGCCACTGTGCTGAGTGGGCACTTTAAAGGCAGCACATTGTTTAATTCAACACACACTCCACGCAGGTAGATATCGATACCACTATTTTACTGGTGGGTAAAGGGAGACTCAGAGAGGTTAAGTGACTTACCCAGGATTACACAGCACCGCTCCTAGGTGGCAAAGCTGGTATTAGAACCCGGGTTTTCTCATAGAGAATCAGACTCTTGAGGATATTGCCCAAGGGAAGGCCCGAGGAAAAGGGAGAAGGGAGAGGGAAGGTAGAGCAGTGATGGAGGAAAGAGAAAAAAAGGTATATGTGAACTTGATAGGAGACCCCGGGATTGGTGGGGCAGAGGGTTGAAGCGGCTCCTTCTCTCTCCTTTTAGTTTCCTGGGGGTCATGCCCGCCTACAGCGCAGCCGAGGACGCTCTGACCACCAAACTGGTCACCTTCTACGAGGGTCACAGCACCACCTCCACCATCCCCTCCCACCAGGCCACCGTGCTGCTCTTTGAACCCAGCAATGGCTCCCTGCTGGCGGTGAGCAACTCCCTGCCCTGGGGTGGAGGGGGCCCCTGGACCCAGAGAATGGCTCAGAAGTTAGTGCTCCCTGAGCCTGATCAGAGGGAGCTTTAACTGTGGATAACACATACCCCTCTGTGACAGGCTGCCAGACAGTGAAGGGTATCTGTAACAGTTTATCTGTTTCCAGAACTGCCCCAGTCCTAGGCTGTTTCAAGTATGTGACAGTACAGAAGTGACAGTCTTGTCATTGTCATGTATTTGCTTACCCAGTTAACCAAAATATACAATTTGAAGTAACCCAGTAACCAAAGAAACATTTATTTAGTGAATCCTTGTCAACAGGGAAGAAAGGGGGTGTTCTGTAACTCCTGATAGTCTTTTCTGCAGAGTCCACAGTGGCGTGTTTTAACATTTAATAATAGTACCTAAAAATAGCAATAGCTCACATTTATTGAGTATTTATTATATGTCAGCAGTGATCCAGACACTTTACATGTGGTAACTCTCTCAATACTTATCACCACGCTCTGAGGCAGGTAATATTATTACCCCAGTTGTGCAGATGAGGAAACTGAGTCATGGAGCAACAAGACCCAAGTTATCCAGGTTTATGTAGCTAATAAGTGGCATGGCTGGACTTCAAACATACTCAGTCTAGCTCCAGGGCTGATGATTTCTTAGCACTGGTCTATGACCTCTTCAACTGCTATTATTGAACATTTATCATGTGCCAGGAGGAGAGAATGATCTCATTTAATTCTGACAGCTTTCCTTTGTGATGCTTTTTACTAGCACAGCCCCTACCCCACCATAGTCCCTGCTGAGGAACCTGTAGCTCCAGTTGGTAGAGCCTCTTTGCTTCAGGCCACACAGCTGCCTAGTGAAAAAGGCCTGGGAATCAGTCTGAGGTCCAGCTGACTATGGAGCTTCTGGAAGCACCTCCCTGTACCTCCCTGTACCTCCCAGGCTGGCTCTGAGACCAGGCAGTTGAGACGTCATCAAAGACAATCTCCTTAATTGCATCTGTAGCTCCCCTCAATCCTTAGGCCCTCCTTCCTTGTCCCCTGAATTTCTGGCTCCCCAAGGAATCTAGTTGTCCATCACTTCCTTTGGGAATTGTCTAACTCTTCCTAACCCATACTCATCTGATGGACACAGCATCCTCACTCCCTCCCAACAGTGGTTCCCCAGGAAGGTGGGACCAGCTCAGGGTTAGAAACTACACACCAGGGCTCGAGATCCTTGCTGAGTCTGCTCAGTAGTTCAGTGATTCATGTCCTCACCTGTAAATGAGAATAATGGCACCTACCTAGTGAAGGCCAGCTGAGATGAATAACTTATAAACAGAGGAGAATAGGGCAAAGCTTGGTTATGATGATTAGCCAGGCCATAATCCTCAACCTTCACTATGCAGCAGAATCTCCTGGGGAGCTTTTAAAAACAAGGATGCCTGGGTCCCATCCCTAGAGATTCAGACTAAATTAATCTAAGAGTGGGCCCGGGATATCTGTATCGTTAAAAATATGCAACAGGAATTGAGAACCACTGAGAGTTTTACGGCCCTTGCACGATGTCAATTGATTTAATTTTATCCCTGAAGTTTTTTTTTTTTTTTTGTGGTTTGAGAATCCCTGGGCTCACCATGTTGGTTTCTCATATGCCAGTACATTTAATCCTCACAATAAGCCTCTAATGGTTGCCATTATCTTTATTTTTATAGGTGAGGAAACCAATGATTACAGATTAGATATTTGTTCACAGTGTCTCCAAGTGTCTCCATTAATTGGATTCAGAATGACACCAAGCCTGTCTTCTGTGTAGAATACTATAAAACTTCCTAGGACTACTCTTTTAGAGCTGCTTCTCTCAGCTTAAATAATGGATAAGGGTTCCACTTGCTCACTGCCTCTCCTTCTCTCCAAGGTCATGGATGGAAATGTCATAACTGCAAAGAGAACAGCTGCAGTATCTGCCATCGCCACCAAGGTATGTGCTCTCAAGGCAAGCTGGTAGGTAGGGTGGATTGTCCCTAGCTTGAAAGACAAAGTGAGAAGTGAGGAACCTATGTTGGTCTTACTGTGGACATAGCTGGCACTCCATATGTCAAATATGGGATTTCATGTAGGCACAGTGACTCATGAAATTATTAGCTACCATTTATTGAGCACAATCAGGTTCCAAATACTTAACATTCATTATTCTTAATTTTTGCATCAACCTAGCAAACTTAATATGATTATCTCCATTTGTCTGGTGCAGGGTTTGCAGCTCATAGGGTTATGTGAGTTGCCTGGTTTCACACTGCTAGTAAATGCCAGAGCAGGAATATAAAATTTGACCTCTCCATTTCCCAAGACTGCTTTCTTGCCCCTGTACCACCTGGTAAATCAGTGTGGTTGGCTCATGGGCCAGAGCCAGTGCTGGCTGGACAAGTGGCAGAAGGGTAAGCCCGAACAGATCCAAGCCAGATTCGTGTGTTCATTCAGCCAGTATTGACTGAGCTCCTCCCCTGTGTCAGGCACCATTCTAAACGTTGGGGATACCGTAGTGAATGAAACACTCAGTAGTGGCACTCACAGGGGAGAAAATAAACAAAATCAAAAGTAAAATGCATAGTGTCTTAGAAGGATGAAAATAAACCAGAATTCAGAGTATTGGGGAGACCATGAAATTTTACATTATCCAGGAAAGATTTCATTGAGAAAGTGACTGTATTAGTTAAGGTTTTCTAGAGAAAAGAAATTTATTACAATGAACTGACTTACGTGACTATTAGAGCTGGCAAGTCCAAACTCCATAGGGCAAGCTACAGGCTGGAAAGTCCAATGAAGGTGGTATTGACTGAAGGCCTTAGTCCAAACTCCCCAGGGGAAGCTGGCTAGCTGGAAATCCTGACAAGAGCCAATGGTGAAGTTGAGTCTGAATTTCTCTTCTGAACTCTGAAATCCTCAGCTCTGGCTTTAAAGACCTCCAACTGATTGGATGAGACTTCCCACGTTGCTGAGGGAAGTCTCCTTTGTTGATAGTAGATGCAGTCATCTGATTGTAGATGCAGGTCTCATCTCGAAATACCCTCACAATAGCCAGCAGGCCAGTGCTTAATCCAACAATGGGACATCATAATCTAAACAAGTTGACACATGAAATTACCCTCACAGTGACATTTGAGTAAAGATTGAAAGAGGTAAGCAAGTGCACCATGCAAAAATGTGAAGGAGGAGTATTCCAGGCAGGGAGAATAGCAAGTGATGGAATGATGACGCTCCTACATAGTGTCAGAGCGTCTTACAAGACAAACAGTATTTGCGGAGGTTAAAATTAAGAAGAAGAGGCTTAGAAAACCGGGTGCCTGTGGGAATGATTGGCATCTGGACCTTTCACATTAAATGGAGAAGTCCAAGTTCAGGGGACACTGATTTGTGAGGCCTAAGCACTAAGGAAATGTGATCCAGGGGAGCATTGGAGCGGCAAAGACCAGGTGTCAAAATTGTACGATAACATTTTCTAAATGTGTGATGAAGAGGAAAGAATATGAGGCTTAAGCTGGTAATTGTATATGACGGGAATGCACTACCCACCTCGGTGAACTGGTTTTTAATTATACCCAGACCCAACTCAGATGGAAATAATCAAGAGACTCCTTGAGATATGCTTGCTGGTAACTTAGGAATGGAATGACTTTAATAAGACTGCCTTACATTTATAAAGGACTTGGGTCTTTTTTCAAAATAATTCCCAACTCTTTGTCCCCACTTGTCTTTGAGCCTCTGTGAGGAAGGCAGAGCACGCTTTATGGGCTTCATTTTTCACAGAAGGAAATGGAGAGCAGGGTTTTCCTGAGTCACATAACCAGGTAGCTGTGGGGTCTTTCAAGGCTGCCTGATGGCTTGTTCCAGACCAGTCATTTCCAGCCCTAGGTATACAGTAGTACCCCCTGGGGAATTTTTTTTTTTTTTAATTCTGATTCTCAGAAATACTGCCTCAAAATCTCTTAGGGTAGAGCCCAGGAAACTAGCTTTTTAATAGTCCCTGGATGATTCTGATAATCAGCCAGATTTGGCAAGTTCTAGACCCCTCTCTTAGAAACACTGTGCTTTGTTGCAATGGTTTTGTTTTGTTTTTTAAATCCGCACTCCCAGAAGAGTCGAGAAACCTTGGTTTGACCCTTCAAAGTTTAAGCCGAAACTTCAAACCTTCATTCCCAGGGGTCCACATGTGTTATTTTGATAAGGAACAAAGAGTCTTTTTTTACCTTTTACCTTGTTGAAGATAGAATGCTTTCTTTTGCACCACTTCTTTTTCATTTAGGGCATTTGGAGGAAGATGAGATAGAGGTCTGATTGACACTACAACTTCTGCATGTTTGGGTTTCACATAACCTTAGTTGAGGACTCTAACATACTTCCTCAAGGTGACAGCATATATCAGGGTTTATCCCTGGCATGCATTCATTGAACAAATATTTGAGTGCCTACCAAATGCTAGATCCTGTGCTCAGTGCAGGGCATAGAATCAATCCAAAGATCACACTAATAGGCATAAAATTACAAACCTGCCAAGTATATTGAATGAAAGGTGTGAAGTGCTATGAAGGGTGGGCATGAATCTTAATCTAGTCTGCAGCCTTGAGGAAGGTTTCTCCTGAGGGGAGAGATATTTGAGCAGAGATTTGAAGGATATTAGGAGTTACTTGTGAGGGGCAGAGAGGAAAGCATTCCAGGCAGAGGAATGCACCTGTGCAAAGGCCCTGTGGTTGAAGAAGGCACATGTGCCTGAGGAATTCTAAGGAGGCCACTGTGGCTAGAAGACAGGAAGTGCAAGGAAACATAGCAGGAGAGGTGACTGGAGAGATAGGAGGGCCAGACTCTCTAAGACCTTGGCGAATGCAAATGAAGCTCAGATTTTCAAACTCTATTTAAATGACAAACCTAGCAGATTGATATACCCTTTTGAAATTATCTGCATGCTATGAGAACAGAATGACATGCCACTAATCCTATTAGGATCTAATAAATCTTATAGCTGTTTATACCATTTAAGAAAAGAGATGCCAGTTATTACATTGTTACCAAGGCAATGAATCATCAAATATGACAACTGATCAGAATTACAGATTTTGTTTCGCTAGTTGGGGGTTACTTCTACAAGACACAGTGGCAATTTCTAAATCCCAAGTGCCTTCTCTATTTAAATTGTACTTACAGAATAGATTCATATTAACAGAAAACAGGAAAACATTGTTCACAGCTAAGAAAAAGTCACCTAATTCTCCTTATTGGACAAGAGGATAAAACTGCTAGTCTTGTGGATGTTTTCATTTTGAAACTTCATCACATCAGATTCTTTGAACTATATTTTATGGCACAGAATGCTCTCCCTCTCTCCTGCAGCTACAGAGAAAATGGAGATCTCCTGATACTTCTGAGTTCTTGTTGCTAGTTATTAATAATTAAGAAAACATTCACTTTTAAAGTTAGACCCTAAAATTTCAATAATTAATATTGTAAGGAAGAGCAGACCTAAGGAGCTCAAATTTTACTAAATGAAAGAGGGAAAAGGCAGAAGAGGGTCTTATTTAATACACATAGTCTAAGGGGCAAGTGATGTCCTTTCTCTGCACCAGTGGTTCTCAGCTGGGGAGATTTTGTCCCCTTTTCCTCTGCCCTGCTCCCCGGGGGTATTTGGCAGTGTCTGGAGCCATTTGTGGTATAACATCTGGTAGTGGCAGAGACGTGCTACAGGCATCTAGTGGGGTGAGTCCAGGGGTGCTCCTAAACATCCTACAACACACAGGCAGCTCCCCTCAATAAAGAATTGTCCGGCCCAAATGTCAGTAGTGCCAGTGTTGAAAAACCCTGTTCTACTCCTTGCTGGTCATAGTAGGCATAGTAGGCATGTACCACGTCTATGCAAATAAGACTGTCCTCACCAGTACAAGAAAATGAATCTATAACGAATTGCTATGAATTGGTCCATTCTATCAGGGAGCTCGGAAAGATGTCTCTGAAGAGGTGACATTCAACGTGAGTTTATTACAGAACCCTGTTCCCAAACACAGACACTCATATTCCCTCAGGGGATGCCTCAAACACCAGCTCTCCCTGCCTCACCTAGGATCAGCAGAGAGTGGGCTCTGCAGATATCGCTGGGAAACCTGGGCCTCTGGATTCCATGTAGCCCTTAGAGAAGCAACTCAGGGCTCTGAGACGTTGGTGTTGCTTATCATGTCCCGGAGGCAGGGCTGCACAGAAGTCTCTGGACTAGGAAAGATGTGGTTTTGTGCTGTTGATTAGTTGGAGGACCCTGAGCAAGCTGCTTAACCTCTCTGAACCTCAGTGTCCTCATCTCTAAAGGAGTGTAGCAACTGGAATATCTAGCTCATAGGGTCATATTGTGGAATAAATAAGACCACGGAGCCTTGGCATATATCAGGGGCTTGAAAACATTCCTACTTTGCCTCCCCATCTCTATTGAGGGGAAATGGAAGCCTGCAAGCCCTTGAGGGAGCTGAAGATAGGACAGGAGTCACCTGATAACCAAACTGTGTTTTCACCTTTCACCTGACCACGACCTCATTTTTCTCAAATAGTTTTTGAAACCCCCCAACAGTGAAGTTTTGTGCATCCTTGGGGCTGGGGTCCAGGCCTACAGCCATTATGAGATCTTCACGGAGCAGTTCTCCTTTAAGGAGGTGAGTCCACCAGGTGGCCGGTGTCCTTTATCCACATTCATTTACATGCCACCTGGGCTGTTCTGCATGATTGGTTCCAGAGCCCAGTCTGGAGCGTTCTTTTACCTTAAGAAGCTGACTTGGAGGGAAGAGCTGAATCACCTCTTTCCAGTTTCTCAGTTCACAGGGATGCCTGGAGAGGCAGCCTATGTGGTTCACTAAAGGATTAAATCCATTCTGTCGTCCTCTGTCCCCTCTCTCTGCTTCTCTTTGGAGAATCTGGGAGTTTTTAAGTGTTCAGGGTTATGGAACCAAGAACTGGGGATGGGGCTGAGAGAGCAGTAGGCCCCCAGCAACCCCTTCTGCAGTCTAGGTACTGGTCCACCTGTCCCCACTCATGGCTCACCCTTCCTACTGGGAATGTTTGACACCCCCTTTTATTTTATTTTCTCTATGTGTGCAGGGTAGGGAGGATTTAAAGTATTTTTATAGTAAAAATAATACATCTGCTTTGGGAAATACAGATTATAAGAAAGAAAGCAAAAGAAATATATACTTTCGTCTGTTTTTCACAGACATGCAGTTAACATTTTCCAATGTCCTCTCATCTGCTTTTTCTAATATAGTTTTACTCATGTCATCTATACACCACTGTATATCCTATTCTCTTCACTAAAGGGTCAAACATCCTCACTTTTCCAAATTATCGGTGTTTTGCACAATAGTTGCAAATTGTCCATCAGGAAGTGTGCCGTGGCTAACCATTCCCTTTTGGCCCGGCATGTTATATTGTTTTCACTTTGGCTGATAAACTTAGACATAAAAGTTATTTCTGTATTTATTATATATTTTGTTATGAGAGATTCTTTAAGCCTTCTTTACAGTTGTTGGAAGGCTGATGACCCCACCCCAGACATAGAAACCTGTTAACAAGCTAGCAAGTCCACCAGCTTCTGGTGAGGCTGATGACCATACACCCCCTTGTCCCTTTCCCCCTCCCCCGGACACCTTCCAGGATTCTAATTGTAGCTACCACTCTTGGCTTTTTTCATCTGCTGCGCCATTTACCCTTCAAACCCTTCCCATCTTTAATTCCCTGCATATGCTTCAAGTTACGAAGTTATTCCAGGCAAAACATCACCATAAATAATCCTTTCTGTGAATCTCACACCCCCTACGACTCCTTTACAGGCTCTCAGACATAAACTTGTGTTAGATACTGACTTTGCCCAGGCTCATGCTAAACACTATAGAGAAACACGGGTGGGTCCTTGTGACACTTGCCGCTTGCTTGTGGAGGTGAGATTTTCACATGGGAAAACAACTGAGGAAGGCAGAGAGTAGACACTCTTGGTCATTACCATGTGATAAGTCCTTGCTCTTTGTCAAGAGCTGTGCTAGGTGCTAAGGCTGTCCCTCGGTTATTTGTCATCATTCGTATTTTATAGGTATGAAAACTAAGACTGAATTTAAGTCATTTGAGGGGTAGTAAGTGGCACAGCAGGGATTTGTTCCACGCTTGCCTGGCTCCAGAACTTGTTCTCCTAATCATCAAGGTGCATAGTAGCTATTAAGCTACTGAGTTGTGCATCCCAGGCTAGAACTAAAATTTTCCAACCTTCTTTAAGAAGGAAGGTGGTAGAGAAAGCCTGTTTTCAAATATCTGGCCAGGTGTCTGCCCAGATTAATGCTGTCCCCTCTATCAAATGTCCAGTCTCCCCAGGGGATGATTTAGATAACCACAGACCCTACCCCAGTGTGGTTCAGCTTTCTCTTGGCAACCCTGGGCTTGGTGTAATGCAAACAGCTGAAAAAGATAGTACAGTTGTCTCTCTTCTTACCACCAACGTAGGTGAGGATATGGAACCGTACCAAGGAAAATGCAGAGAAGTTTGCAAACACGGTGCAAGGAGAGGTGCGGGTCTGTTCATCGGTCCAGGAGGCTGTGACAGGTGCAGATGTGATCATCACGGTCACCATGGCAACAGAGCCCATTTTGTTTGGTGAATGGGTGAAGCCAGGGGCTCATGTCAATGGTAAGCAGAATGGTTCCACCAGCCATGGGCAAGTGGTGGCCAGACTCCTTCCTGCACCTGCAGAGCTGTGTTACCCGTAACACAGAATGCCCAAACTTTCAGGTGCCTACCAGAACATGAAGGCCTGAAAAACAACACTGGCTCCCAAACACTAAAAGAAAATCGCAAGCCTGGAATTAATAAATATTGAGTTATGAGAGAGTAACATAATGCCAAATGGTCAACCACTACTCACTTCTTCAATGTGATGAAGTTTAAATCACAAGAGCCAAATGAGTTGTTTGTTCTTAAAACTTAGAATTATAAAGCCTTTTCTCAAAAAATTTACAGCAAAATAATACTCCATGTGATGTGTGGATGCTTTTTTACTTTGTATGGTAGGATAAGGGGAGACTCTAAAAGTAAGAGTGCCTGGGGTCTCTGAAGAACTTCAAATGGCCCTGGGGGATTATGGCAAGAGCTAGTCTATATCAGATACTTACTAGTGCCAGATTCTGTTCTAAATTCTTTCCGTGTGTTATCTCGTTGAATCCTTGCAACAACCTTATGAGGTAGGAGCTATTATCATCATGATCCCCATTTTACAGGTGAGTAAGTTGAGGCATGGAAAGATTAAGTAACTTGCCCAAAATCAGAGGTTCTTAGTGGCAGAACTGGGATTTGAACTGAAGCAATCTACCTTCAGAGCCTACGCTCTTAAATATGACTATATTATTTCTCAGTGAGAAGGCTGGATTCCAATGAGCAGAGCAGGCAAAGACTAGGGGATTTAAATGTAGTATCAGCGCCCCGAATTTCAGTGAGGAGCCCACGGTGTGACGTCAGAAGCCAAGAGCTCTGCACAGATCTGCAGGTGAGCAGTCAAGAGCCAAGTGTGATTATTATACATTCATGCACAAATGTTTATTGAATCCCTTCTACGTGCCAGGGACCCAAGGTCACTGCTTTCATGATGCTTACATTCTAGTGAGGGAAGAAAGACAATACCCAGACAAAAAAAACTAAATAATTCCAGCTGAAGACAAGGAAACAAAACACTAAAATGTGATGGAGCCCATCTATGGAAGAAGATGGCCTAGGTAGAGGTAGTTACTCTCAATAGGTCTATCTGAGAAGCCCCCTCGAGAAGGTGATTTTTCAGCTGTGACCTGAACAGTGAGGAAGAGCCAGTCATGCCAAGAGCTCAAAGGAAAAGCTTGCCAGGCAGAGAGAACAGCAAGTGTAAAGGCCCTGAGGTGGAAGCAACTATTGCATATTTGAGGAAGAGGTCAAATCAGATTGAAGATCTCAGCCTGTTGAGGACTGGTGTTATGATCTGGGCCCAAAGGGGTGTAGGTAAGAGGCAGCTTGGTTGTTAGGTAAGAGTGGTCTGGGGCTGGCTTTATGGACAGTAAGACTATTTCTGGAAGAACTTGGAAACAAGAGAAACTAGTCCTTAGTGAAATGCGTTTCTGGGAAGAGAGCTGAATCTTCAGCAAGGCTGACTTGATGGTTGTTTTATTTTCCCCCAGCTTATACACTTTTGTTATCTCACAGTTCCAGCCATCTGGGCACAGCTTAGCTGGGTCCTCTGCTCAAAGTACAACAAGAATGAAATCGAGGCGGTATCCAGGCTGCATGCTCAGCTAGAGTTCCAGGTCCTCGTCCAGGCACACGCGGCTGTGTCAGGATTTAGTTCCTTATGGTTGTAGGACTGAGGTCCCCACTTCCTTGGGGCTGCTGTCAACCACTCGAGGCCACCCAGCTCCCTTGTCACGTGGACCCTCCACCTTCAAAGTCAGCCACAGAGAGACTCCCTCACCTCGAATCTTCTCATGCTTTGAATCTCTCACCAGAAAGGGCTGACTTGATTTAGAGACAAGCCATCTGCTCTGTTTCCCAGGCCGAGGAACCAAATACATTTAAGCATTCACAGAGGCAGCAAATATGCTTAAGAAAAGTGTGTTACAAGTGCAGCAGGGGGAAATGCCAACCACAGCTTTTACTGATTTTACCATTTGGCTGAGAGGCAGGCCCGATCCCAGCTTCCCCCACACTTCCCTCATCCCGCCTCCCCTCTCTCCCCCCATCCCCACTGACAGCCATCTTCTGACCCTCACCCTTACTAGCCCCTCTGAAAGCAAGACCAGAGCCCAGGCCAAGCCAGCCCCTCCCTTTGCCCCTGGCCCACCTCCTTCTGCCTGAGTGACCTTACACAACCCTTTGAGAACTCGCCCTGCTCACAAACAGCGGCTGTCATGGGGGGCAGAGGGGGGGATACAGTGAGAAAGGGTGGCCTGAGAAGCTGGGATTTTTCCCACCAGCTTATGATTTATTTACGAGCTTCATTAGCTAGGGCTTTTGTTCTATAACACTCCCCACATAAACAGCCTTCAAAACGGACATTTTTAACCACTCTCTTAGGAAATGAGAGCGACGGAGAACAGCAGGAGAGGGAACAAGTAAAGAAAAACTGGACAGCGGTGCAGAAAAAGCGTATAAATGCTGCTTTATGTTTGTATCATGCTTTATAGCCGTTTCCAAAGGCTGGCTGGCCATGGGCTCCAGCCGGCCAGCAGATGTGTTTTGTTTAGAGCATACGGTATTTTAAAAATCAAGAAATAGCACATGCAAGTAGATGTCCTGCTTCTATTCAAAATAAAATAAAGTAAAAGAGGATATCTGGGAACAATCTGCTAACACTGGACCTGCATTCTCACAATTAGCTGGAGCTGAACAGCGACGGCTCCCATTAGAAGGGCCTGCATCCTCCTGTGTGCCTCGGCCTCCCCCATTCCCTGTCCAGTCCCTCGGACCCGCTTTGCTCATTTTCATCACTTTCCTGGCCCCCGCAGCCCTTTGGTGGTGGCCTCCACGTTATCCTAAGTCTCAGTGCCTGGAGGTGCAATGCCCTGGGCTCCCCGTAAGGCTCTAGTTGGTTCTGCAGAGGATTAGAAAACTCAGGGCCAGTGTGAGCCAGTTTTCCTTCTACTGGGGCTTCTCCATGACCCGGACACTCGGCTCTTGTCATGAGTTAAGAGAGAAGCGGATGGAGTGAGAGCAGACAGAAGGGAGAGGAGTGTAGAGTGTAAATAGGCTCCAAAAGTGATGTCTCTGCTTCCAGGTTTTTTTTGTAAGGAAGTCCTTGCTCCTGGTGAAAGGGGAAAGCGTGAAGGGCGCTACGCTCTCAGACCAGTTCACTTCCTACATGTGTAACCTTGGCAACCTCTGAACCTCAAATTCTGCGTCTGTTAAATGGGAATCAGACATTGAAGTGTACTTGTAAGGATTATAAATGGTACGCATAAAACGTCCCAAGATAGCAGGTACCCAATAAATGAGTGTTGTCACCCCCAAACCTTTTGGGAACGAGGTGGGCTATGAAATGGAAAGGAAAAACTCAGCGGTTAGTAAGTGGTCAGCCTCGCAGATTGGGAGCGGCTTGGCCTGGGGAAATAAGGAGCGGTTCTGAATCTGAGTGTGTCCACCTGTCCTTCCTCAACCCCTTTCCCCTGCCCCGCCTCCCCTGCTCTTCCGCACCTTGGCACTTCAAGTATTTCTGGGAACCGTGCCTGGATTTAGGGTCTGCTTTGCTGCCTTTCAGCCATCGGAGCCAGCAGGCCCGACTGGAGAGAACTGGATGACGAACTCATGAAACAAGCCGTGCTGTACGTGGACTCGCAGGAGGCCGCCGTGAAGGAGTCTGGGGACATCCTGCTGTCAGGGGTGAGCCTCCCCTGCAGGCTGCTGCCCCGGCTGGCCTCACCGGCAGCGCAGCTTTCCCTAGCTTCCCCCTCGCTTTGGCTCCAGATCTCAGCCGCCCCCACCTGCTCATGAAGAAACCAGCTCCCTTTGAATCCTCTTCCAGCATCATGTGGCCATTATGGTGGTGGCCTGTGAGTTCCCGCCCCTTTTGCCTGGAGAGAGCAGCTTGATGAATTTTTTTTAAATTGCTTTTAACATGTATATACTGCAATTTTATTTCAGTTGCATAAATAAATGTTAGCATGTAGGAAATTTAAATGAAGCAGTACAGTAAAAATAGCAAACTGAAAAAAAAACGAACAGGGGAGTACACCTAAAGCATAAGAATTCAACAACATTCATTAGTGTTTCATCTTCAGTTTTGATTGAAACTTGATGCAAATTTTTAAACAAACTTTTTAAAAGCATGATGACCATTCTGAAGAGATTTCAGCACCGGCTCTGAGATTTGTACATTCAGTTTGTTTGCAATGGACTTGTTAGCCATTTACAATAGTGTGTAGTACAGATTTGTCCCAGATCAGATCACAGTGTTGAGGAAAGCAGTACCTTCCTGTAATTAGGAAGGAGCCCATAAACTGTACTCAGCTTAAGATGCTTGATAGATTTTTGATTGGAGAAATAAGGCAGTGGGATCGGGAGCCCATTGGAAGCTTTTCCAGGGTAGCCAGCACCCTATGACCAGGGCTGGCCACCTCTGTTCCCCCCACCCCCATTTTTAATCTGGACTTAAAAGCAAGAAGGGGGCTGCCAGAATGAATGTTCAGATAAGAGCATGCCTACTTCCTCACTGCCACGACCACGAGGCAGGAAATTCCCCTAGCCGCAAACATGGATCTCTGCGTTCACGGCCTCACAAAGACCAAAGCTACCAAAAGATTTCAGGAGGAAGCCACCTCCCAGACTTGTAATCCAGTTTTCAAATGATCTTTTTATCAAGTTCATCCCTTATCCAGCTCAGGGACCCCCCGGGCCAGCTTCGCCAGTCGGCCTCCAGCAGCCTTGTGGTCTGGAGCTGGGTGTGCTTGTTTCCCAGGCAGACATCTTCGCTGAGCTGGGAGAAGTGGTGAAGGGCGTGAAGCCGGCCCAGTGTGAGAAGACCACAGTGTTCAAGTCTTTGGGTAAGAGCCATTGCACCCTGGGCACGGATTGGACCAGAGCACATGCCAGGTTTACCCAGCAGTGCCAAGAGGAGTGAATCACCAGGCTCTGTAGCTGGGCCGTTGTGAAATCCATTATTCAGATCAATGACTTACAAGCCTTAGATAGTGGTTCAGCCCATGAAATCTTCCCCTCTTGTTCCACCACCACCTGTTACCTTGAGTTGCTGTGAGGATTGTGAAGTGCATGTCAGTCGATTTGCACATCGGAAGTATCAACAGCGAATCACTTTGACTTAGAGCTCAATGAAATTCAGAAGAAGATACCCTTTAGAGGTGGGAGACAAAGATGTTAAAAGACAGAGAGCTTAAGGGAAATGACAGAGACACCCAACCCGAAAAACGCACAGATAGAAAGTATAGCCAGAGACCTCTTTGATTCCTCCTTCCTACCTTCCCACCTGCTTCTCCAGGAAGCCACATGACCAACAGATTTGGTCCAGATATAATCCCAACAGAGGGTGGGCTTCCAGTGCCCAGTCTACCCTGGCCCAGCTCTCCAAGTCCACCAGATTTAAGGAAACAGAAGTACAGGTGGGAACAGAGCTGATAGGCTGATGCTCGGCTGATGATGCCAAACTGGTTGGTAAAGAACCACTGCCCTGAGCCGCTCAGGAGTGCCTCCATCCTTCTCTCAGGACCTTCCAAACTTCATTATGATCAAGCAACCAAAGATTTAATGCTTGACAGGTCAGGGAGCTGCCATGACCTTGAGCGTGATCCAGACCCAGCACCCATGCCAATCGGTCAGAGTCCATGCCTTCCTGGCTGTTAAATATTTTTTTAAATCTCCCCTGCATAGAAGGACAGGCAAAGGCAGTATCAGCTTCACCCAGAGCCTGTTTCAAAGACATCACACTGATCAGGGTGTGTCTGTTTCCAAGTCCATAGCAGTGAGCAGAATTTGACTTTGACCAGCCCTTTTAAGGAGACAAAAGCCCACAGAAGCCCACTCTACCTTTCTGAGCAACTTTTGTTTTCTCACTTTTGGGGCCTGGTTTTATTGGCACATATTTTCATCTAACAGAGGCATATAGAATACCTGTTATGTACAGGCCCTGTATTGGCTCCAGTGGTGGCTACAAGAATTAATAAGAAACAGCTCCTGCCCATTAAGAACGTATGTACATCAGAGGTTAAAGTATGCCTCCAAAATTACTAGACAAAATGAGGATGCTAAAGGATGCAGGGTTTGAGCTAGACCAGGGGTCAGCAAACTGCATCCTGAGGATCAAATATAGCCTGGATCAAATCTGTTACCTGTTTTTGTACAGCCCTTGAGCTAGGAATGGTTTTTACACTTTCAGATGGTTGGGGAAAAAATCAAAAGAAGATTTCATGACACATGAAAATTAGATGAAATTCGGATTTCAGTGTCAATAAATAAAGTTTTATTCGAGCACAGCCACACTCATTTGTGTATGCATTGCCTGTGACTGCTTTTGCACTACAACAGCGGAATTCAGTGATTACCAGAGAGACCAGCTAGCCTGCAAAGTCTAAAGTATTTACCATCTGGCCCTTTACAGAAAGTTTGCTGATGCCTGAACTAGACCTTGAAGGACACTTAAAATTAGTTTGGTGGGCATTTCTTGCTTAGTATCTTGTCTTGCCCTTCCCAACTCATGTAAGCCTGAGCTTACCTCTGGGTACCAGTCCTTTTTATTATGAAGGACATTAGCAGAATGGACAACATGCCAGGAAACTGCCTTTCATGGGGCCTGGGTTGTTTCAGGAAAACCTAGATCTGACAAGAGGTGAACCAAATATTTGTCTTTTCCAGGCATGGCGGTGGAAGACACGGTTGCAGCCAAACTAGTGTATGATTCCTGGTCATCTGGTAAATAAAGGAACTTACTGGTGAGATGGATGCTCAAGAGATATTTGCCACTGGTTGTCTCACAATTTCTAGAGCAAATGAGAGAGCCCAGTGCCCGGTGAGCTTTAGTTTTGTGCTTATCATCTCTTACCTTAAATAATGAAAGTCCCATTCGTGTTCATAGTTTGAAAGCAAAACTAAGTACCCATTTCCTCTGTTATGCTAGGGTATAGTAACATTCCTTTCCCTTGTATTTCACTACCTTTTGTTCTTCCCTAAATAAAGCATTTTCCAATTTGAAGTGCTTGCTTCATGGCAAAGGGGGATTCAGGTGCTTTCATTCACTCTCTGCAGGATGATTATAGTTAAATTTCTTTTCTATTTTTTTTTTATTGTGATACAATTCACATACCGTAACATCTACTGTTTTAAAGTGTACAAATTCAGTGATGTTTAGTATATTCGGTTATGCAACCATCACCACATCTCATTCCACATTTTCATCACCCCACAAAGAAACCCTACCCTCATTAGCAGTCTCTCCTTGTTCCCTACCCACCCCCTGCCCCTAGCAACCACTAATTACTCTCTGTCTCTATGGATCTGCCTGTTCTGGACATTTCATATAAATGGAATCATATACTATGTGGCCTTTTGTTTCTATCCTATCACTGAAATTTAAAGGAACAGTAGCTTTTCTGTAAGTGGCCAGGTCTCCTTTGGTCATCACTGGTAGAAACCACAACCCAAACTATCTTGGGCAAAACCAGTGAGTGAATGGATGGAGAATGGAATTTATTGGCTTTTGTAATTAAGAAGTTCAGAAGCATCTGGCTTCAGCTACAGCTGTATCTAGGGGTTCAAAGTGTCATCAGGACCCACAGTTTTGTTCCCTCCATCCATCGGCTCTGTTTTCTTCAGTGTTGGCTCCATTATCAAGGAGATCCTCCCCTGACAGTGGCTCAGTGGTTGCCAGCAGCTTCTGAACTATATTCTGCCCGCTTTAGCAACTCTAGCAGCAATAGAGATTTCTTCCTCAACAGTTGAAAGACCCAGAACTGAGACTCACTGGACCATCTGGGTCTTGTGCCCCTTCCTGAGCCTAACAGCATGGCTAAGAGAGATGGGACACTCCGTTTGGCCAAGCTGGGACCTTGTTCCTCACCCTAAACCATCTCTTTGTCCAGGGAGATCTGATTCCCTGCTTGTCCAGGCCTGTGTCATGCCCACCCTTGAAGTGAGGGGTGCAGTCAGCCCATCTGACCACGTGAGCTGAGAGAAGGGAAGGGGTCTCTTACCAGAAAGAGGGAGGACTAGATATTAGGTGGGCAACATCTGCAGCTGTCCACCATAGAACCAGTGCTCAAAGGGCAATGAGAGGGAAGCGGATGTGGCTCAATTGATAAGGCTCCCGTTTACCATATGGGAGGCCCCGGGTTCGATTCCCGGTGCCTCCTGGTGAAGGCCAGCCAGCCCGCGCAGGCACGGTGAGCCGACGCA
>JAQZBX010051267.1:0-19430 GCA_029593785.1 Cabassous unicinctus | reverse complement strand
TTTTTTTTTTTTTTTTAAAGATTTATTTATTTATTTATTTATCCCCCCCTTGCTGCTTGTGTTTTACTGTGTCCATTCGCTGTGTGTTTCTTCCGTGTCTGCTTATCTCCCCCTTGCTGTGAGGTCCTGCTGCATCAGCCCACCGCTCTGCGCGGGCCAGCCTGCTCTCACAAGGAGACCCTGGGAAGCGAACCCAGGGCCTCCTGCATGGTAAACGGGGGCTCTATCGATTGAGCCACACCCGCTTCCTGCTGTGAGGTCTTGCTGCATCAGCCTACCGCGCCGCGCGGGCCGGCCGGCCTGCCTTCACAAGGAGGCCCCAGGAAGCGAACCCGGGGCCTCCCATATGGTAAACGGGAGCTCTATCCATTGAGCCACACCCGCTTCCCTCTAATGTCTTCTTAATATCATTAATTTCTTTGGCCATCTCATTGAATTTATTAAGGAGATTTGTTTGAACATCTATGATTAGTTGTCTCAACTCCTTTATGTCATCTGAAGCCTTATCTTGTTCCTTTAAGTGGGCCATATCTTCCTGTTTCTTGGTGTGGATTGTAATCTTTTGTTGGTGTCTTGGCATATGGCTTACTAGAGTATTTATTCTGGGTGCAGTTTTTCTCTTTAGTTTAGGGCTCCCTGCCCTTCTCCCTTGCTGGTTGTATAGTAGGAGCCAAGGATGTAGTTGGTGCTATAAGCTGTGGAGGCTCAAGCTACCCTCAGTGCCCCAAGAACCAATGAAGCTTCTCCCAACTTTCTCCTTTGCCAGGGGTAGGGACAGAGTCACAGTGTGTGGAATAATCCAACTCATGCAGGCCTAGACTGTAGTTGCCCAGGTAGGCTGATGAAGCTTCATGCCCCTTTCTCCCCTGCCTGGCTCAGGGATGGAGCTGCAGGTGTGGGCATCAATCTATGCAGTGCAGGTCCAAGATGACTGCAGTTGCCCTGGTAGACTTCCAATTATTCGGTCTGTGCCAGCTAAATGTACCTGCAGTTACCTGGATAGGCTGGTGCAGGGCCTGTCAGCTTCCTCCATGCTAGAGGTGGGGCTGCAAGCCAGTCTGGGTGAGAGAAACGGATCTCTACTGTCACTGTAATTTTCATTCAGCCGGGCTTCCCCTTCTGCTGGGGGTGGAGTCAAAATGGCAGCTACCGACCTCCTTCTGACTTGGACAGGCTCAAACTTTAGCTATTCTTAGGGTAATACTTTAGCCAGCCGAATTTACTAATCAGTAGCTGAAATCGGTGGCCGACCGTCTCTTCCTCTCCTGTTTTTGGGAAATGGAGCTTCCAATTCCTGCCACGGAATAGCTCCTGGATGGCTTGTGCTGCCAAAGTAGGATGATCACCGGCCTCCGCGGTGTGGCCTGTATTTTCCCAGAGAGGCTGGCGAAGCTCCCCACAGCTTCCTCCCTGCCTGAGGTGGGCCTGGGGCTTAGGCTAGAGTGGCAATTTTATCTAGATGGAAAAAGAGCCAGTCCCTACAAGCACTGTGATTTTCAGTCAGCCCTGCTTCCCCTCATGTCAGGTGAAGAGTCAAGATGGTGGCCACCGGCATCTTTCTGACTTGGGGAGGTTCAAACTTTAGCTTTTCTTAGGATTATACTTTAGCCTGTAGAATTTACTAATCAGTAGCTGAAGTTGGTGCCCAACCATCTCTTCCTCCCCCGTTTTGGGAAGTGGAGCTTTCAATTCTAGCCGCGGAACAGCTCCTGAAGAGGCTTGTGCCTCCAGTGGAGGATGGGCACCGGCCTCTGTGGCGTGGCGTGCTCTACAGATGGGCAGTGTCCTCCTTCCATTCTTTCAAGGTTGTTGCAGGATGCACTTCTGGTCTCCTGGAGCCCCCAAACAAGTGCTCTAGATAGCTGTGGGTGATCACCAACTGCCCCGTAGCAGGAGCTGATTCTCGGAGCTCTTTACTCGGTCGCTATCTTGCTGGTTGTCCCAGTCATTGTGTTTTTAAAAGGCCTGGAATGGTACTGATCAAGATAATGACAATAGATACTTACCGGAGGTGGTGAAAGAGACTGGGATTAATGGAGCTGGTGGTCAAAAGGGACTTTAGTCTTATCTATGTTTTAATGTGTTACATAGAAATATATGCCTATATTATCTAGATAAAAAGTAAGTATAAATCAAAATTGTGCTACGTTTTTTATTAGAAAAGTAAGACAAATACATTTTAGAAAAATTGAAAAAGGAAGCAAAATAAAAGGAAGAAAAAAAACATTGATAGTTCTACTGCCAAAGATAATGAGTTACATTTGATATATTTACTTCCACTTTTTAATACTCATGGTTTTCTGTTTTTAACTTAGGCTTAGGGATTTGCCATATGCAAGTTTGTTTTTCTTCACAATTAAAAAACTGCTCTTTATTTCCTGTTTCCAGATTTATGGGAGAAATTAAAATACATTAATTTACTCATTTCCTTCAACTTTTTGAAACTTAAAAAAATCTATAGAGAATAGAAAGAATAGTGCAATAAACCCTTTTAGTCCCATCACCAATGTTCACCAGTTCTTTTTTTTTTAAAGGTTTATTTTATTTATTTATTCCCTACCCTCATTGCCACTTGTGCTCGCTGTCTGCTCTCTGTGCCCATCTGCTGCTTGTTTTTCTGTGTCTGCTTGTCTTCCTTTGTTGGGTCATCTTGCGGCGCTTGCTCTCCGCAGGTGCGGGCCGTCAGCACTCCACGGGCGTGGGCGAGCTTGCCTTCACCAGGAGGCCCTGGAATTCGAACCCATGGCCTCGCATATGGTAGACGGGAGCCCAATCGTTTGAGCCATATCTGCTTCCCTACCAGTTCTTAATATTGTGCCACATTGCTTTATCTGTCTGTACTTTATTTATTTTTTTTGATAAACCATTTGAAAGCAAATTTTAGACATCATGACATTTTTTTCTTAAATACATGTGTCTTCTAAGAATGCATTCTCCTACAGAGGGATAGTATCATCACACCCTAGACGACATTAATTTAGTAAAATCATTTAATATACAGTCCCTATTAAAATTTCTCCCATTTGTCCCCTAAATGTCTTTTTTTTTTATTTTATTTTTTTTTTAGGAGTTACTGGGAATTGAACCTAGGACCTTTTACATGGGAAGCAGGTGTTCAACCACTGAGCTACATCTGCTCCCCAATGAGAGTTTTTGTTTTTGTTTTTGTGGGTTTTTTTTCCATTTGTTTAGTTTTTAGGAGGTACAGGGGATTGAACCCATGACTTAATACATGTAAAGCAGGCGTGCACCACTTGAGCTACATCCACTTCCCCCAAATGTCTTTTATAGCCTTTTTTAAAAAAAAACACAGAATCCAATCAGGGTTTCATAATTTCAATTCTGTGCTTATGTCTCTTAATCTTTTAAATCTAGAATATTCATCTTTTTTTGTTTGTTCATTTGTTTTCCTTAATGTTAGTATATTTGAAGAGTATTGTCTATATTTTCTGGATATGCCTAATTGTTTTTCTTGGGATTAGATTCAAGCTAAACGTATTGGTAAGCATATTACATATTATCAGAAGGCTGATAATATTGGCTTTCTCACTTTTGGTAATGCTGAATATATCCCTTTGGTTAAGGTGCTAACATTGTAAAGGCACATTTTTTCCCTTTTTAATAAACAAGTAATCTTAGGGGCATATACAGATTTGAATATTGCTGTTTTTCACTGAAAATTACAATATGCATTTTCCATGTCATCTCATGCTCATCTTTACATACTAAATTTGTATGAGCATACAGTTTATTCTTTATTTTTGTTAAAATGTGTCTTTTATTGCATGCTTAGTATGTGTTAGACATTAAGTGCTTCATATATCTCATTTAACTAATTTTATCCTCACAACAGTCCTATAAGATAGAGGTATTATGCTCATCATTTCATAGCAGAAGACTTCAAAGAGAAGTCATTCTAATTGTTTAAGTGTTAAAGCATGGGCTCAAACCCTGTCTGCTCAGCTTTAAAAGTTGGGCACTTTACCATTTCAATATGCTCTTCCTCAGAAACTAGATTTGGAGATCCAGAGGTAGTAGCATCAGATGATTTTAAAGGTCAAGATGAGGTAGTCATTTTTCTTACCTTGGTCATTTTCTTACCTTTATTTCTTTATTTTTAATATTGCAATTTTTATTAGAGAAGTTGGTAGCTTACCAAACAATCATGCACAATGTGCAGAATTCCCACACACCCTGCCTCCACCAACACCTTAAATTGATGTGGAACATTTGTTCCAGATTATGAAAGAACATCATCAGACTATTAACAGTATCTATGGTCCATAGCATACATTTGGTATATTTTTCCCATACTCCCCTATTATTAACACCATGTACTTAGTATTGTACATTTGTTATAGTTCATGGGAGAACATTCTCATATTTGTGCTGTTAACCACAGTCCATCTTATACCGCATGGTTCACTGTGTTACATAGTCCCATTCCTTGTACAGTCTATCCAAAGTATACACTCAGTGGCTCTCATTTTAATCACAGAGTTGTGCAGTCGTCGCCTCACTAAATTTTTGAATGTTTTCCTTAGTGCAAAAGAAAAAATCTCATACCTTCCTATTATTGACCCTTAGCATTGGTATAGTACCTTCTTTGACATTGATGCAAGAATATTATAATATTGCTGTTAAATATAGTCCATAAGTTACATTAATTGTATTTTTCCCATGCATCATCATATTCTTCCACTTTGTAATAGTGACATACATTTGTTCTAGTTCATAGAAGAACATACTTATAATTGTACTGGTAATCGCAATCCTCATCCACCTCCATCCAACATCACTGTTATTTAGTCACTAGATTAATCTCTAGCTTTCTTTCAATTGTCATTTATATCCCTAAACTTCCCCTTTCAGCCACAATCCCATTTATAAGGCATTTTAGTTATACTCATTATAATGTGTTACCATCAACTCTATCCATTTCCACACTTTTATAGTTAAGCTAATTAAAAATTTTGCATACATTAAGCATCAATACCCCTTCTCAGCCCTCATCCTATCTCCTAGTAACATATACTCTAGGTTTTAACTCCATGTGTTTGTTCTTCATATTTAGTTCATATTATTAAGACCATATGATATTTCTTTTTTTTGTGTCTGGCTTATTTCACTCAGTATAATATCCTCAAGGTTCAACTGTGTGATTGTATATGTCCCAATTTCATTTCTTCTTATAACAGTATACCATTTGTATTTCTTCTTTGGACAAATGTATATTCAAGTCTTTTGCCCATTTTTAAGTTAGGTCGTTTGTCTTTTTATTGTTGAGTTGTAACATCTCTTTATATATCCTGTATATTAAACCCTTTTCGGATATGTTATTTCCAAGTATTTTCTCCCATTGAGTTGGCTGCCTTTTTACCCTTTTGACAAAGTCCTGTGAAGTACAAAAGTGTTTAATTTTGAGGAGATTCCATTTATCTATTTTTTTGTTGTTGTTGACATGCTTTGGGTATGAGGTCCAAGAAATCACCACCTACTACAAGCTCTTGAAGATGTTTCCCTGCATTTTCTCTTAGTAGTTTTGTAGTCCTTGGATTTTATGTTTAGGTCTTTAATCAATTTTGAGTTGATTCTTGATAAGGGGTGAGATGGGGTCCTCTTTCATTCTTTTGGTTATAGATATCCAATTCTCCCAGCACCATTTGTTGAAGAGACTGTTTTGTCCTGTTAACATTAACTTGGTAGGTTTGTCAAAAACCAGTTGCTGTATAGGTGAGGGTTTATTTCTGAATTCTCAATTCTATTCCTCTGATCGATGTGAACAGTATAGAACATACCACATTTTGTTTATCCACTCATTGGACAGTTGGGTTGTTTCCATTTTTTGGCAACTGTGAATAACGCTGCTGTGAACATTGGTATGCAAATGTCTGTTCGCGTCTCTGTTTAACCAGGAGTCTGTGGAAAGATTTCAGGGGGTCTGTGAGCTTGAATTGAAAAAAATCAACTTATCTTTATTTTCTTTGACCTCTAACTGAAATCTAGCATTTCTTTCACTTATGAATGTATGCAATAAATAAATTACAGTAGTATTCATTTCACCTGGCTGGCAGAGGGGTCCGTGGAACAGTAATGGTTAAGGACCTCTGTAGTAGAGGAATTGCTGGATCATACAGCAGTTCTATATTTAGCTTCTTGTGGAACCTCCAAACTGTCTTCCATAGAGGCTGCACCACTCTACATTCCCACCAACAGTGAAGAAGTGTTCCACATCCTCTCCAACACTTGTTTTTTTCTTTTTTTAAATAATGGCCATTCTGTGAGGTGTGAGATGATATCTCATTGTAGTTTTGATTTGCATTTCCCTAATAGCTAGTGATACTGAACATTTTTTCGTGTGCTTTTTCACCATTTGTATTTCTTCTTTGGAGAAATGACTATTCAAGTCTTTTGCCCATTTTTAATTGGATTGCTTGCTCTTTTGTTGTTGAGCTCTATGATCTCTTTTTATAGGATGGAGATCAAACCCTTATCGGATATGTGGTTTCCAAATATTTTCTCCCATTGAGTGGGCTACTTGGCTTTATTTTTAAAGAAGTTTAAGATCTCACTCTCTTGGGAATCCTCTTAGTAGTAGTAACAACTATTTATGTATAGATGAAAAACTTAAGCAGAAATAGAACTTCTTTTTATTCTGAAAATCTGGGCAGAATTGAGGAGTAGTTATTTTTTGTGCTTTTGCCTCTGGTTATTGTCTTGTTAATTGGAATGATGATCCTCTTGCATTTAGACAATTTTCATGTGATTTGTAGACACCTATATATATATAAATAAATATATATATATATATATTTTTTAAGATTTATTTTATTTATTTATTTATTTATTTATCCCCCCACTTGCTGCTTGTGCTTGCTGTGTCCATTCGCTGTGTGTCTTCTCTGTGTCTGCTTATCTTCCCCTTGCTGTGAGGTCCTGCTGCATCAGCCCCTCACGCTGCGCGGGCCGGCCTGCCCTCACAAGGAGGCCCCGGGAAGCGAACCTGGGGTCTCACACATGGTAAACGGGGGCTCTATCGGTTGAGCCACACCCGCTTCCTGTTGTGAGGGCTTGCTGCATCAGCCCACTAGGCTGCGCGGGCCGGCCTGCCCTCACAAGGAGGCCCTGGGAAGTGAACCCGGGGCCTCCCATATGGTAAACGGGGGCTCTGTTGACTGAGCCACTCCCGCTTCCCATGACCCCTATATTTGATGGTACTTTTTTCTAACTTTATCACCTGTACTTTTCTTTATCTTTCTAAATCTATTAATTCTTTGAGGTTTAACTGAAGTCCCATAAATTTTTCCCTGAGGGCTCATTCCATCAACATTTATTAAATATCTATTGTGCAGTATTTGATTCCTCAATCTCTTTCTTATCTGATTAGTCATATAGTTTATTTTTTTTTCCCTTTCTAGACTATAAACTCCAGAAAGGTATGAGCAAATCTTTTACTGTTTTTCTGTTTATATCCTTCCCCAAACTCCAGAAATTAAAGAGAAAGAGAGACCCCCTAAAAGAATACATCTGGATAAATAAGTGATTCACTAGCCCATAGAAAGTATATTAGAAGTATCATTTAACTATTGTTCCCAGTTTTCACTGTGCATTACGATATATCTTATTCTAGGCACTGCTAGACAAAATACAATATAGTTCCTTATCTCAAGGTGCTTTGTAGCCTAGTAAGAAGATATTTATGTACACAACTATGTGATGAACATTATATTGGTTTATGAATCTCATTCTGAGATAACATAAGGAAGGAAACCACTGATAGTTCCCAGAGAGAGTCAAGGAAGGCTTCAGAGAGGAGAGGATATTTCATTGTGGGCTTGAAAGATAAGTAAAATTTGGGGGGCTTAGAAGAAAGTAGGATATTTTATGCAGATGAAAGACATAAACAATGAGTTATGACCCTGTTCAGCATCTTCTCCACTGTTTTTTTTTTTAATTGACTTTGTTTTTTCTTTTTGGTGTACAGTTTTATGAGTTCCACCCCCACACCCGCTTGCTGTCTATGTCCATTCGCTGGGTGATCTTCTGTGTCTGTTTCTTGCCTTCTCTTCTTATTTTTCTCTTCCAGGCTTCACCGGGATTTAGGATAGGGACCTTCGATGTGGGAGAGAGGCACCCTGTCACTTGCACCACCTCAGTTTCTGGTTTCTGGCGCTTCTCGCCTTGGCTCTCCGCTGTGTCTCTCTTTTGTTGCGTCATCATCTTACTGCGTGGCTTAGCTCACCGTGTGTGGGCCTGGCTCACCTGCTTGCCTTTTTTTATTTTACTGGGAGGTCCTGGGGATTGAACCCGGGTCCTTCCATGTGGTAGACAGATGCCCAACCACTTGAGCCACATCTGCTTCCCTCTCCACTGTTTAAAGAAGTGTATTTTTTCTTATTAGTTTGAAACAGATTGTTTATCTCTGAATTTTCACATATTTTAAAAAATATCACCTTTTTAAAAAAGCTAGCATTTTGTTAAAAACTCAGGGTGACAGTTTTCAGATGATGAAAAATGAAGAGTGACTTTCAGAATGGAGAAACCTTATTAAAACACAGATGTCTTCTGTAAATAGAGTTGGAAAAATACTGTCAGTGAGTTCTTTGTATATAAATGTTTCTTTTAACTTATCCATGCAGGATCTGAAAAGAGAAGCCACTTCTCTTTCATCAATCACGAGGTACATGACAACAGAATCATTGATGTACTGGGAAGAGGGTAGAGTTCCAAATCTCACTAAGTGATCTAGAAGAGAGGAGAAGCAACCCGTGTTCTACTTCAGTTATTGTGATCAGGATGCCTGTGGCTCTTGAGTGTTTTGCTTCATTCCCCCCACCCCTTCTGTCTAGCCACTATAAAAATTTGTTGTTTCTTCTAATTCTAAGATGAGCTGTGATGTCCTGTATTAATATATGTACTAACTTCTGGGGCTCTTGTCATTTGAAGGAATTTCTGGAGGTTGAAGAGTTTAGACTGGAATGTTTTCTAATGGAATTCTCACTAGGTCAGTCTCACTTGGTCAAGTATAACATGCTGAAATAATATTCTAAAAGTCCATAGGATGATGACAGTTTTACATAGCAAGTCCCTGTTGTGTGTTAGCTGAAATGAAATTTTTTTTTTAACTAGAAATTAATGAGGAACTTGAGACTTCATTACCTAATTTTTCTACTGCCTTATTCATAATTTCTTAGTGGGAAACAAATACATCTCAGTGAATAATTGAGCTTCTTTTGAGTAAGACAAAATGTTTTTTCCTGTAGCTTCATTTTGCTGCTATTGAGACTATATTTAGAGAGTGAAAGCATATAGTTAATTTTGTTGCAAGTATTGTAGTTTTTGAACCCTGTGGAGTGTGCATTGAAATTATAAAACAATATTTTCTTAGATAAAATAAATTGAATTCTATAGAGGTTTGTGAATGTTTTTAGAAGTAGATTTTCTTGTGCATATGGGTATGAATGTGAGTGATATGGCCCATGTTTTATCTGACTTGAGTGTGTTCAATGATTAAAAAGTGCTTTGGGTTGAGTTACTACAGTATTAGCTCTAACATGTTCACTGACCGTTTTCTATATTAAACATGCAATAATTTTTTCTTATGGATATATTTTTGTGGTGCTTGAGAGATATTTTCTTTAATTCTTTTTTTTAGAGAATTTGCAGGTTTGCAGAAAAATCATTCAGAATGCAGTTTTTATATACCTCCCTCACAGTTTTCCCTATTATTAACACTTTGCATTAGTGTAGTACCTTTGTTACAATTGATGAAACAATATTATTATCATCATACTATTAACTGTAGTCCATAATTTACATTAGGGTTCAATGTATTATATATTCCTATGTGGTTTTTTTAAATACTAGTAACATATATACAACCTAATTGGGGGAGATTTGAGGATGTGGGTTTAGTATCTTATATAGACAGTTTTTATAGTTCATTAAGTGTTTAAAAAGGTTTATGCATATGTTGTTTTTGTGCACAGTTAAAATTCCACAGCGGAAATTTTTCCTGTTGGTGTTTTAAGACTCATCAATGTCAACCATAAAGAACCAGCCCACAAATTTTCCTCCACTTTTTTCTAAGAAAAAGAAATGCTTTCCTGAGGTGTTATTAATAATGTTTTTCTGGCCAGCCCGATGTATGAAACATTTTTTTTGTCTTGGATGGAATAAATCCATCTTCATTAATGGAAGTGAGATTATAATGTAATCAAGAGTTTACAGGAAAAACACCACTAACCATTTCTTTTTTATCTATAGTCACACTAAATCATCTTGTCATGTTCTACATGTGAAGACTTTGACATCATATGTGGCTGCTGCCTTTGAGCCTCTTTTCTTGTTCTATTTGTTTTCTAGGTGTGCCACCGAGCTTCTGGTCAGGTGATGGCTCTTAAGATGAACACATTGAACAGTAACCGGGCAAACATGCTGAAGGAAGTGCAGCTCATGAATAGGCTCTCCCATCCCAACATACTTAGGTAATGGTTTTTCCCTCCTGGAGGCGTGATAGAATAGAATTGACAGTTAAAAAGAGGGATTCAGGATTTATCATGCTGTATCTTGCTGAGGTTTAGCTGCGTTCTAGGTCTTTTTCTACCCATTTGGACTTCCTGGTAATTAACTTCATTAATAAAGCAGCTTCCTCTGTCCTTCTTGTTTCTTTCCTCTTCCTACCAGCTCATTAGAAAAGTTGTTTTCTATTGCTGAATTTAGTAATTTGTCAAAGAGAAAAAACTTTAGTCTTTATGTGGTTATTTAATTTTCTTAATTGCTTTATGAGGAATCAGTGAATGAAAACAAAAGTAAAATTATGCCCCCCAAATTACCCTTAACTTTCAGCACTCCCATCAGGAGGAGATAAAATTGCCTTTTTAAAGGAGAATAATTTTTAAAATATATGTTGTATATCTCAATATAATAGAATACTTTTATAATTACTTTATATATAATTATTTATATATGTTTTATATATAATTTATTATATATGTAGTCATTTTCTAGTAATCAATGTCTGGATCTTTCTCATTGTATCTTCATATTTTAGTGAGGCGAGTATATTTCAAATGAGATCAAAGATGATGATTCAATTCAATATATAAGTAGTGCTTTTGTGTAAGATACTTTGAAAAGTTAAAAGAGCTATTCACCTATGATTATTAATTGCTAATATTTTGTATATTTATATTGGACTAGAGAAAGATTATAGCTTAAGCATGATTAACATGTTTGGTTAGTAGTACTAAGTCATGGAAATTAGATTGTACTGTTTCCTTAAAACTTTCTATCTTTATATAGAAGTAGTGGCTTCTTAGTCCACTGCAAAAATGTTCAGCCAATATTTTTATTTTGATGGCTTCCTTCCAAATCCATAAATCAACATTAACACATTTTTGAGCATCTAGTATATTCATTGTGACATGTTAGACATCAGAAAGAGATAATGGTATTCATAAAGTGAAATGTCTGCTAGCAAGGAATTTATACTCCAGTGTGGGATCTAGGACTTATATACATGAAAAGAGAACTAATAAAATAAGTTAGGACACCATACTTGGGAAGAATAAACTCTAAATGCTATAAAAGTTCAAAAGAGTGAGAGGTCATTTTGGCTTAGCAGAGTCAGGGAAGCCTTCTTGGAGAAGGGGTCTCAAACTGGACTTTGAATTTTGACAGGCTTTTAGAAGATTAGGGAAGGCACCCAGAAAGGAGCAAAGTAGTATAAAAAAAGCACAGAGGTCAAAGTGCAAAGCTTTTTCATTAGTCAGTGAGTGAAGATCCATTTGGTTAATAATAACAATTTTGAAAACACAGCATTTTTTGTGTGCTGGACACTTTAATTGTTTAAGGATTTAATCTTCACAGTCACTCTCCATTGAAGGAACCGAGTCCAAGAGATTATGTGTTGGCCAAGCTCTGTGACTCTGATGCCTCAGTTCTTTCTACCATTCGTCTTCTAGAAGAACTGAGGATTTGATAGGGTAGTACTAGTAGATAATGCTGGAAATGTAGAACAGGGTCAAATTATGCAGAGATGCTTTGCATAAAGCTGGGAAGATTGTATCGTATACTCTGTTTATTGGATTCAGAGTCAGGACTAGCATGACAGAGGACAACATGGTAAGATGTAGAATGGTTTATTTCTAGAGAGACTGGTGGCCAAGAGATTAGTTAGGAGTCTTCCACCATGTTTGAGATTTGGATGGAGTGTTTGAAAGTTTGAGGTAGTTGAGGCTTGATTTGATATTCTGTTTAGTAATCTTAAGCTGATCATATTTTCAGCTTGCTTAAAAACATTTTTTTCTTTTTCTTTTTTATACTTATTGTTTTTGTTACTGTTACATGATCTACCATGAAACATTTAGCAAAGACAAAAATTGTCCTTTATCGCAGTATCTAGAGATAAAACTAGTATTAACATTTTGTCATATTTCCTGTTGATATTTTTCGTTTCAACACTTATTTTCCTTATCCTTTTCACTGTGAATGGACCAGCTAATGCATGGAAAGATTTTACTTTATTTTATTTTATTTTTATTTTTAGGCCAGTAAAAAGAATTTATTGGGAAATAGAAAAGAACAGAGCTTGCTGAGAAATGGGAGAGAAAGATGGAAATACACACCGAAACTTGGTGCGGGCTCCTCTAGGCAGAAAGGGCGAGCTCTGCCTTGTTTGGTTACCTTTTAAATTATTAATTATTCCTCCCCCTTGCTAATGCTAAGGGGAGGGGCCCCAACTGTTACTGTTTACCCCACCAATGGTGGGGGCCAATGGTGAGGCCTATTTGGAATATCTGGGGCCAAGAGTAAGTCCTGGAAAGAGAATGGGACCTCAAGGTTAAACTCAAGGTCTCAGTGGGGTCTTGCAGCCATGTTGTCTGTCGGCCATGTTGTGGCTCATCTTCTCCTTGTTTCCCTGGCTAACCTGCCTCAACTCCCCCCTTAGAGAGTTTATGCCCTTATTCTTAAGGGGGTGCTGAGGGGCAATGGTCATTCTTCTGTAGTTACTTCCTGCTAGTTAGGGCAGGAAGTAAACCTCTCTGTAAAGTAAACCTGTCAGGGTGTAAACCTCTCTGGCTATTCTATTGAGGTCAAGGAAAGACGGGTCTGACACTGTAGTTGGAACTGGCTGAAATCTCCGCGTGACTAATATCTTGTTCTGGAATGCATTGATTCAGTCTCCGGCGGGAGTTGGGGAGCACCACTCACTTAGCTGCCTCTTGGCTGGCTCGCCAAATGAAGACGGGGAAGTGTTGGATTCCTCTAGGTTCTTGGCTATGTTACATAAAAGAATTTAAGAACATACCAGTTTAGTTAGGCCAGTGAAAAGAATGTATTGGGAAATGGGGGAAAAGAATAGAGCTTGCTGAGAAATAGGAGAGAAAGATGGAAATGCTCACCAAGACTTGGTGCGGGCTCCTCCAGGCAGAGAGAGCCAAGACTGATTTTAAATAAATGTTATCCCATTACAGCAAACATTATAAACCTGGTTGTTATATAACAGAAGTAGTATAGTATAATAGTTAAAAATGAAGGCTCTAGATTCTATATCAAACTGCCTGGATTCAAATCCTGGTTTTTGGGAAAGTTGTTTAACCTCTCTGAGCCTTAGTTTTTCCATCTGTAATATGGGGATAAATGATCGTAAATACCTTACACAGTTGTTTTTCAGGATTAATTAAATTAGTACATGTAAAGTACTTAGAATAGTATCTACCTTGTGGTAAGTACTCAGTAAATGTTAGCTATTATTAGTTTCTTTTCCTCTGGCCAGTTCTTTCAATGGCCCATTGTAGCCTGTCTTTCTTTTATTCGTTCATTCACTCACCAAACATTTGTTGTGTGCCTACTGCTGTTTTTATTAAATTCAAGAATTTTCTGCTTGAACAATGCTGACCAATAGAATTTTCTGTAATGATGGAAATTTCTATTTCTGTGCTATCCACATGTAACCACATGTGGCTAATGAGTATTGAAATGTGGCTAGTGTGACCAAGACTGATTCTTAATTTTATTTAATTTTAGTTAATTTAAATTCAGTTAATTTAAATTTAAATGACCACACGGAGCTAGTGACTGCTGTATTGGACAGCACTGGGCTAGAGTCTGCCTATATCTTTACTCTTATTTCACTAGCCATTTTTTGCCAGCCGAGAAACTTCTGTTGTTGTGATGAGACCAATGTTACCATTCCTATTCTTAGCTTATCTTCTTTTGGTGTCCCCTTAAAGGTACAAAGCGTTGCTAAGTCATGTTATCACTTAGGAATGATCCTCCCACTGAGAGGATCTTTGCTCTCAGCTAAGTTTTCTAATGTATAAAAAGTAACTTTAAAAAAAAGGTGACGTTATCTCTACCTTTATCTTCACAATAAGCCAACAAATGAGATAATGTATATAAAGCCTTTGGCACAGGACCTGGCACACAATAAGCATATAATACAAGAAAAATATAATTACTGTGTTTAACCACTATGAGTTTACACTCTACTGGTAACTGTTTTTGTTCTGTATAAACCATCTGTCTCAAATATGCTGTCGTTTAAAAACCTGGGAGGGATTGCTTTTTAAAAGAAGCTTTCTAATTGTTTATATCTTTCATGTTTTTATGCCTTCTCTTTCATTGTAAATTTTGCATAAAACAAAAGGAAATTATCCTAAACAGTGCAGTGGCCTAGAGCAAGCAAAGTCCTCTTGGCTTTTGTTACCCAGAGAAATACTGTAGCAGTAGAAGCATTTATTTACTCCCCTAGGACTCCTTAAATATCAAACTAAGCATAACCATGTTCCATTCTCGAAGTCTTAGAATTTTTTTGTTTCTTAAATGCTTTTCTGGTTGTCTTATCAGTTTACTGTTAACGCTTTATGTCTCTTAGTGTATTTTCAAGCTATAACTACTCGAAGCCCTCTTTTGTAAGTGCAGAGGCAGAAGTATGAACCAAAGTTTTCCCCAAATTGAGATTATTAGATCTAAATTGGGAAGAATCCATCTAATTGGAATCCTACGATTTTCACAAACATGACTTATTTGGGGCTGGCCCCAGGAGGGAGGCTGCTAAGTAGATGAGGCCTTTGGCTCTCTGCTATACTTCATCTGGGCAGAGCAGCTCTACTTTTTATCTGTTTTATATTGTTCTCCTGCATAAGAGAAGTAAGGATTAGCCTGCTTAAAACAAAACAAAAAAAAGTTGAAAGTCACTACAGTAGTGATTTAGAAAATCTACTTAAGGAAAGAAGGCTATCTGCATAACCTGCCAGATGGTAGGCATCTAATCCTCTGCGCATGCCTCTGTCCTCTGCTGCCAGGGCTGTTGTGTGCCCAGCAGAAGTGACTGAGCTGTCCTTTGGCAGTTTCATTTCTGTCTTTCCCTTGGCCCCTACCTCCCTATTTCCCCTTCTCCTTTTTTCTCTTTCCTTCCTAAGATTTCTAGTTGGAAAGAAAATAGTAGGCTCGGTAAGTCATAGAGGTGTAGTATGTGTGTATATTTTGTTTGTATGTGTGCATTTTTTTTTTTACACATGAGTAAAGTTAAAATTGGTTGTTTTATCATCAGTTGCTCTAAGTTATCAACTGAAAAAAGGAACAATAAAGTACTTTGTTAAGTTCAGGGACTGATTTTCTGTGCCTCTTGTGAATAAAGTTGTTTACACCATGAAATTCTATGCTCAAATCTGTAACCCAATTCCATGCCCTGCTCACTTCCAACGGCCTTTCGGAGGCCTGTACCAGGATTTGTTCTCCTACTTCTTTGTTATTTTTCATGCAATGAGAAATTTAATATTTCTTTTAGACTCTTCCCTCACATTCTTATGCTCACTTTTTTTAAGGCTACATTCTGAATTTATTTTCCTATCTACTAGTTTTCTTTTAGAATTAGTTTAGTTCCCTCTTCAAAATCCATTTGCAACAATATGATTGCCATTTAAAATGGAGAATATACCTTCAATTCATCAAATATTTGTAACTTCTCAGTCCAGCCCTGTGCTAAGTCATGTCATGTGAACACAAGAGAAGTTGAGTCCTGCTGTCTCCTAGATAGTCTCCTTTGGAAGCAGGCTATACCTGTAGGAAACAGGATTGTGTCAGTTAATACTATGAGGATGGCAGAATATAGTTCCAATCTTGGTTATTAAAACAGCTGTTTTTCCAGTTATCCACCCTGAAAATACCAAAGTCATCTTTAGTTATTGTTCCTTGCTTTTATAATCAGAATCATGTTCCTTGCCACTTGCTTCACTATGTTTCTTATGTTCCTTGCTTATAATCAAATGCTAACCTATTTATTCTCAGTAAAGACTTTTGCATCTGTTTCTTCCGTTATACAGCTACTGTAGTTCAGTTCTCTTAACTTTTGCAGGAAGTAAATTATTTTTTCACTCTCTTTGCCCCTTTTCTACTCTTTCTGATACATAGCTCTACTTGCATAGCTTATTTCTTAAAACCTTGGATGACTCCCACTGATTTCAGAATTGAGTCAAAAATCCTTTAGACTGACAGTCAAGGTCCTCCTGATCTGGCTTTCCAGCCTTATCTTCTATTGTTCTTCTTATGCATTTAATAGCTCCACCATTTCCTAATTATGTGATCTTAGGCAAGTCATTAACTCTCTGGGCTTTGGTTTCTTCTTCTAAGTGTGGGGAATGGACCAGATCAGTAGTTAGAAATCACATTTGAGTTAACATTGAGTTATTTTTAAATGATCAGGATTTAAAATTATACTGTCTCAGGTATGTGTCTGTATGTTTCTAAAATAAATGAGCATTGTTTAAAAGTGATGGATTAAAGTGGATCTCTCTGATTTTATCTTTGTAATCTTAGTAAGTAACTAGGTGAAAGAATCTCCAAAGAGGGGAGCCCTCAAAGCATCTTTTCTCACACTTTTTTTTTTTCTTTCCACTTTGCCAAAGAAGAAGGGCTAATGACTGAGGACTTGAGTCTGAATTCTAATTTCGTATAACCAGAAAAATTTTGTGAATCTATAGAAAAATCTTCAGTCATGTTTATATCATTATCTCTGGGTAGTGTTTAGTATTGTTTATAGCCTCCAGTGGAGAGTGAGCTACCTGAGGGCAGAAACTTAATTTTGTTCACCAATGCTTATAGAACTGGGAATATAGAAGGGGATACCAATTAGAAGCAAGCTAGTTTGCATTACAACCCTACAAAAGCTCAGGAATTGAAGTTGCGTGTGAGGTATGGGCTGAAAACAGGAGGACTATTAAAAGTCATTTAAAGGGTACCTGAGCCTGCAAGTTAACCATCTCCATTCCTTGTACAACTGGTCAGTTAACCTCACCCACCTTAACAAGAGATGAGGTTTATTTTAGAGATAAATTGAGCCAGAGAAGCTTCTTACTTGTGAATATCTGGCATGATACAAAATATGGGGAGGGATTGGATGCCGTATTAAGAAGCGAGTGATGAGGGGTAGTCTCCATAGTTGAATGGTGAGGTTGGTGAGACTTCTAGTCCCCTTCAATCACTTGACTCTCAGATAGGCAGTCAGGCATCATCCCTCTACCATGCCCGCTCTACTACGTATCAGGAAATTGGTGGCTTTTTATCTGGAGAAACTGAATGGGCCCAAATATGAGAAGGAAACTTTAAAAAGTAACAAATGTTTCTGGAAAGATGGCAGACTAGTAAGACATGGGACTCTCTTCTCCTCTAGAAAAATAGCTAGAGGACAGGCTGAAACAGTCCAGAAAAAGATCTTCTAGAGTTTAAGACACCAGACGAAGGCTGGACACCGCCCAGAGTAGAGAGGGACAAAGGAGGGAAATTGTGACTACAGAACTGTGAGTTGAAATCAATGTCTGCTGCTGCAGGCACCATCTCCCACACTAAAGACACTTTAGAATTCTTGGGCCCCTGGGCCTGTGACTACAGACAAAAGGGGCTCCAGGGATCGACCACCCCAGGAGAGGGGAAAGTGAGGGACACAGCCTAAGGCTGACTCAGATTTTGACTCACAAATTTGGTCTACTGTGTTCCAGGAGCCCTTCCTGGCCAGGTGGGGCTGTGCCATTGTTTGCCTTGGAGCCTGAATGTGGCTAAAGATATACAACCCTCCCAATCTCCTCCTCTACTAACAGTGACTGACTGTTGAGGACCAGAGGGGAGTGGAAATATTTCTAACCAGGGAAAAGGGTGGGGGCTGCCAGAGAAGGCTGGAGAACTATCTCAAAGTTTGAATTACAAGGCTTATAGCCTCCATACAGGAAGCTCTGTCACATTGATCTGGTCTGTGTTGCAACAAATACTCTCAGACCAGGCATTGAACTGAGATCTGCCAAAGATCACCATCTGCTGGCAGACCAAGGAAGCGCATGCAAGAAAATTAAAAATAAGTAGGAGAGGCTTTTTCCGGCCTCTGTAGACTCCCTGCCCAAGGCCCTAGGAAGCGACTCTACAACCAATTACAGAGTCCAGTGCCCAGTTTTGAGCAACCTGCAGGATAATTCTAACAATCCAGGTTGAGCCAAGAATCAAAGAGCAGTGGTAACACACAAGCTCCTGCCACTAAATCCCTACAAAAGAGAGCATCTGAATAAACTATATCTGAGTAAACTACATTCTAATCAGATGCCTAGATATCAGAAAAAAATTATGAGCCATACTAAGAAAATAGAATACATGCCCCAAGAAAAGGAATATATCAAAGCCCCAGAAGAGATGCAGAAAATGAGAGAACTAATCAGTGAAATGAGCACAAATTTCCAAAATCAAATTAATGAGTTGAAAGACAATATGGTTAAAGAGATAAATGACATCAAGAAGACATTGAGTGAGCACAAAGAAGAATCTGAAATCCTGAACAGAAAGGTAACAGAGTTCATAGGAATGAAAGACACAATAGGTGAGATCAAAAACACATTGGAGCTATACAACAGCAGACTCAAAATGATGGAAGAAAGAGTAAATGATACCGAAGACAGAACAGCTAAAATTGTAGAGAGAAAAGAACAGAGGGAGAAAAGAATGGAAAAAATTGAGCAGGGGCTCAGAGAGTTGAATGACAACTTGAAGCACAACAACATCTGTGTCATGGGAGTTCCAGAAGGGGGAGAGAAGGGAAAAGGGGCAGAAAAAAGTATTTGAGGAAATAATAGCTGAAAATTTCCCAACTCTCACGAAAGAAATGAACTTACATGTCCAAGAAGCACACTGTACCCCAATCAGAATAAATCTGAACAGACCTACTCTAAGACACATACTACTCAGAATGTCAAATGTCAAAGATAAAGAGAAAATTCTCAGAGCAGCTAGGGAGAAGCAAACCAACATGTACAAGGGATGTCCAGTAAGTTTTAGCACAGATTTCTCTTCAGAAACCACGGAGGCAAGAAGACAGTGGTATGATACAACTAGGATACTGAAAGAGAAAACCTGCCAGCCAAGAATTCTTTATCCAGCAAAATTGT